>JAWPHD010008085.1:0-119671 GCA_037043455.1 Cyrtodaria siliqua
ATGCGCCGTAAAACCCCAATTCAAATCAATTCATCTTCGTCTATTCTTTTTCAGTAACACAAAAATGGTTCGTGCAAATGAATAGATTACTATTTTTAAGTGTCATATGCAGAATTCTTCATTGTGTTGTATATGGGTGGGGTAATTCAGGTGTAAAAATCCTTAAAATATGCATAAATTGTAATTAAAAAGTATTAAAATAACTTTTAAGATTTTGCGTTGCAATATGCAATGTTTAATTCATGTATTTATGTGTAATACATAACCCAAATGTGTAATCATAATAAGTATTGCCATGACGCATACACCTAGAAAAGACTTTTGTTAAAAAAACACGTTAAACCGCACATTTCCTTTATCTAGAATTCTTTGGACTATGTGTCGTCTGTGCAATATATGTGTGTATCAGAACATGTTAATACTATTTATGTTGCAGTTACTTTGAGGAGGCTTATACTTCCAGTTTGGCATATGTCTCAACTTATCAGGCTTACTGAACACATAGATGCAATGCCATGAACATTGCTTAGTACTTCATTTCATCAATATATCATAACAATCCCTTATTCATATTATATTATTTAAATCATGTAGAAAGGTTGTAAATTACTGATTCTTACAAGTTTACACATATATTGTAAAAAATATTGACTAAACTAAATGCATAAAAATGTGTCAATAGTGGGTAGGGTAAATTCACTTCTAATTTGAAGCAAAATAGGGATTTTAAACTGAATTCAGTGCTAAAAAAGAGCTTATTTACGCTTTATGTAACTCAATGAATTGTAAACTTAAGCACATCTTTAAAAAGTACATCAATAATTATTCACACAAGCATGACATTCAAAAATGAACATCAAAAACTTATATGAAAGCGCTACAATGATAACCTATTAATGTTCGATTTTTTTATATAAGCTACCTGTTCCAGATTGCTGTCATGGAAAAATGTAATCTATATACATTGCTCTTTTCAGAAAGTGATGGTAGAATTTGTCCCTTGAGTTGGTAACAATATCGAACATTTTGGGTCCTGGCTCAAGGCCTATATATGCAAACATATATTGAAAATCAAAGGTAATATACCTCCCATGATCAGTGCTATACAAAGTGGTCTGTGGAACCGTATTTGAGCCAGACCAAATTACGCACACGTGTCCCTCATTACGTGGTCCCGCCTTAATAACATTAAGCGATGGGAAAGATTATATTAGCAGAATTTTATAACGGATATTTTTGACAATAAAACACGTTTAAAAACATGTTTTACTGAAATAAAGCAATGACCTGTTTACAATTACCTATTAAATGTTTTAATTTTACAATATACACTTTTTTAAAGCCAAAATTAAGGTTTTATTCCATACCCCAGCCAACCCCGCTTTTACTTCTTGGAGACGGGGGTTAGATGGGTATGAAAGTTAATACTCGGACCGCGTAATGTAATTCGGTCGAATTAAGGACACGTGTCTAATTCATTGGAAAAAACATATTAGGGACACATGTGGTCCAAGTGCGGTGCATGTACACACAACCGTATTACGTACACAAGTGAATAATTGTATTTGTGCTTTATAAATACACGAGTTATTTAAGTATCACCAGAATGGTGGTATTCTATTTTTGTCACTAGGTAGCTACATAACTATCTAGATATTTTTAACGGTTTATCTAGATAACTACAAAATATCTAGATGTCTATCAGGGGCCATATCAACAGCTAGAGTTAGTACTGTCCTCAGGGGCAATATCAACAGCTAGCACAAGAACTGACCTCTGGGAAAATATCAACAGCCAGCGTTTAAATATCCATAGGGATATTATCGACATCTAGCGATAGTACTGTGCTAAGCGGCAATATTAACAGCTGGCGTTAGTACTGTCCTCTGGGGCCATATCAACTGCTAGTTTTAGTACTGTCCTAAGGGGGCAATATCAACAGCTAGCGATAGTACAGTCCTCAGGGGCCATATCAACAGCCAGCGATAACATTGTCATCAGGGGCCATATCAACAGCCAACGTTAGTACTGTCCTTAGGGGCAATATCAACAGCTGGCGTAAGTAGTGTCCTCAGGGCCAATATCAACAGCTGTCGTTAGTACTGTCCTCATGGGCAATATCAACAGCTGCCGTAAGTAGTGTCCTCAGGGCCATTATCATCAGCTAGCATTAGTACTATCCTCATGGGCAATATCAACAGCTGACGTAAGAACTGACCTCATGGGAATATCAACAGCCAGCGTTTAAACATCCATAGGGATATTATCTAAATCTAGCGATAGTACTATCCTAAGGGGCAATATCAACAGCTAGCGTTAGTACTGTGCTCTCTGGCCATATCAACAGCTAGTTTTAGTACCGTCCATAGGGGCAGTATCAACAGCTATCGATCAATATCAACAGCTGGCGTTTGTACCGTCCTTAGGGGCAATATCAGCAGTTGGCGTTATTACTGTCTTCAGAGGCCATATACACAGCTAGGTTTAGTATCGTCCTCTGGGGCCATATCAACAGCTAATTTTAGTACCGTTCCTAGGGGCAGTATCAACAGATAGCGATAGTACTGTCCTAAGGGCCAATATCAACAGCTGGCGTTAGTACTGTCCTCAGGTGCTATATCAACAGCTAGGTTTAGTACTGTCCCCAGGGGCAATATCAACAGCTAGGGTTAGTTCTATCTTAAGGGACAATATCAACAGCTGACGTTAGTACTGTACTCTGTGGCCATATCAACAGCTAGTTTTAGTACCATCCATAGGGGCAGTATCAACAGCTAGCGATAGTACTTCCTATCGGTCAATATCAACAGCGGGCGTCTGTACCGTCCTTAGGGGCAATATCAGCAGTTGGCGTTAGTACTGTCCTCAATGGCAATATCAACTGCCTGCGTTGGTATTGTCCTCAGTGGCAATATCAACAGCCAGCGTTAGTACTGTCCTCTGGGTCCATATCAACTACAGTTTTAGTACTGTATAAGCAGCAAGCGATAGTACTGTCCTACCGGTCAATATCAACAGCTAACGTTAGTACTGTCCTTAGGGGCAATATCAGCAGCTGGCGACAGTACTGTCCTCAGATGCCATATAAACAGCTAGGTTTAGTTCTGTCCTCTGGGGCCATACCAACGGCTAGTTTTAGTCCCGTTCCTAGGGGCAGTATCAACAGCTAGCGATAGTACTGTCCTCGGGCTATATCAACAGCTAGGTTTATTACTGTCCTCAGGGGCAATATCAACAGCTAGGGTTAGTTCTATCTTCAGGGGCAATATCAACAGCTGACGTTAGTACTGTCGTCAAGGGCCATATCAACAGTTAGTTTTAGTCCTGTCCCTAGGGGCAATATCAGCAGCTAGCGATAGTAAAGTCCTCAGAGTCCATATTAACAGCTAGCGTTATTACTGTTCTTAGGGGCAATATCAACAGCTAGAATTAGTACTATCCTCAGGGGCCATATCAACAGCTAGGTTATTACTGTTCTAACGGCCATATCAACATCTAGCGTTAATATTGTTCTAAGGTGCATTATCAACAACTAAGGTTATACAGGGCAATATCAGCTGGCGTTAGTACTGTCCTCTGGGGCCATATCAACAGCTAGTTTTAGTACCGTCCCAAGGGGCAATATCAACAGCTAGTGATAGTACTTTCCTAAGGGCCAATATCAACAGCTGGTGTTAGTACTGTCCTCAGGGGCTTTATCAACAGCTAGGTTTATAACTGTCCCCAGGGGCAATATCAACAGCTAGGGTTAGTTCTATCGTGAGGGGCAATATCAACAGCTGACGTTAGTACTGTCCTCTGGGGCCATATCAACAGCTAGTTTTAGTACTGGCCCTAGGGCAATATCAGCAGCTATCGATAGTTAAGTCCTCAGGGGCCATATCAACAGCTAGCGTTATTACTGTTCTTAGGGACAATAGCATAGCTACGTTAATACTGTCCTCAAGGGCAATATCAGCAGCTTAATAATATCCTGAGGGGCAATATCAACACCTAGAATTAGTACTATCCTGAGGGGCCATATCAACAGCTAGCGTTATTACTGTTCTAATGGGGCAATATCATCGGCTAGGTTTAGGACTATCCTAAGGGGCAATATCAACAGCTGGCGTTAGTACTGTACTTAGGGGCAATATCAACTGCTAGCGTTAGTACCACTTAAGGGGCAATATCAACAGCTGGCGTTAGTACTGTCCTCAGGGGCCATATCAACAGTTAGGTTTAGTACCGTCTTTAGAGGCAATATCAGCAGCTAGCGATAGTACTGTCTTAATGGTCAATGTCAACAGCTCGTATTAGTACTGTCGTCAAGGGCAATATCATCAGCTAGGTTTAGTACCGTCCCTAGGGGCAGTATCAACAGCTAGCGATAGTACTGTTCTCGGGCTATATCAACAGCTAGGTTTATTACTGTCCGCAGGGGCAATATGAATAGCTAGGGTTAGTTCTATCTTAAGGGGCAATATCACCAGCTGACGTTAGTACTGTCCTATGTGGCCATCTGAACAGCTAGTTTTAGTCCTGTCCCTAGGGGCAATATCAGCAGCTAGCGATAGTAAAGTCCTCAGGGTCCATATTAACAGCTAGCGTTATTACTGTTCTTAGGGGCAATATCAACAGCTACGTTTATAACTCTCCTCAGGGGCAATATCAACAGCTTAATAATGTCCTAAGGGGCAATATCAACACCTATAATTAGTACTATCCTCAGGGGCCATATCAATAGATAGCGTTATTATTGTTCTAAGGGGAAATATCAACGGCTAGGTTTACGACTATCCTAAGGGGAAATATCAACAGCTGGCGTTAGTACTGTCCTTAGGGTCAATATCAACAGCTAGCGTTATTACTGTCCTCAGGGGCAATATCAACAGCTTAGTTATGTCGTTAGGGGCAATATAAACAGCTAGAATTAGTACTATCCTTAGGGGCCATATCAACATCTAGCGTTTGCGCTGTGGTCTAGTGGTAGAGCGTTGGACCCATGATCCAAAAGTCGTGGGTTCGATTCCCGCCATTGCCATATGCGTTGTGTCTTTGAGCAAGACAATTTATCTGCATTGCTTAGTACTGGTTCTACCCAGGAAGACATCGAGAGTGATTCAAATAAGTTCATTGAGCTTTCGTTACCATCGATGTAAAATAAATATGTTTAAACTATCATCTAGCGTTAATATTGTTCTAAGGGGCATTATCAACAGCTAAGGTTATACTTACTTTCAGTACTATCCTACAGGTTAATATCAGCTGGCGTTAGTACTGTCCTCTGGGGCCATATCAACAGCTAGTTTTAGTACTGTCCCTAGGAGCAATATCAACAGCTAGCGATAGTACTGTCCTAAAGGCCAATATCAACAGCTGGTATTAGTACTGTCCTCAGGGGCTATATCAACAGCTAGGTTTATTACTGTCCTCAGGGGCAATATCAACAGATAGGGTTAGTTCTATCTAAGGGGCAATATCAACAGCTGACGTTAGTACTGTCCTCTGGAGCCATATCAACAGCTTGGTTTAGGACTGTCCGTAGGGGCAATATCAGCAGTTATCGATAGTAAAGTCCTCAGGGGCCATATCAACAGCTAAGGTTATTACTGTCCTTAGGGACAATATCATAGCTACGTTTAGTACTCTCCTCAGGGGCAATATCAACAGCTTAATAATATCCAAAGGGGCAGTATCAACATCTATAATAAGTACTATCATCAGGGGCATATCAACAGCCAGCGTTATTACTGTTCTAAGGGGCAATATCAGCGGCTAGGTTTAGGACTATCCTAAGGGGCAATATCAACAGCTGGCGTTAGTACTGTCCTTAGGGGCAATATCAACAGCTAGCGTTAGTACCATCTTAAGGGGCAATATCAACAGCTGCCGTTAGTACTGTCCTCAGGGGCCATATCAACATCTAGGTTTAGTACTGTCCTCAGGGGCAATATCAACAGCTAGGTTTAGTACTGTCCTCAGGGGCAATATCAGCAGTTAGCGATAGTACTGTCCTAAGGGTCAATATCAACAGCTGGTGTTAGTACTGTCCTCAGGGGCCATATCAACAGCTGGGTTTAGTACTCTCCTCAGGGGCAATATCAACAGCTAGCATTAGTACTATCTTAAGGGGCAATATCAGCAGCTGGTGTTAGTACTATCCTCAGGGGTCATATCAACAGCTAGGATAAGTACTGTCCTCAATATCAACAGTCTGCGTTAGTATGGTCCTCAGTGGCAATATCAACAGCAAGCGTTAGTACTGTCCTGAAATGCAATACCAACAACTACTGTCCTCAGTGGCAATAACAACAGCTAGCCTTAATAATGTCCTCAGGGGCACTATCACACGCTAGTGTTCGAACTATCCTCAGGTGCAATATCAACAGCTAGTCAGTAACATGCACAGGTATCAACAGCTAGCATATGTACTGTCCATATGGAAACAAACAGCTAGTGTCTTTAACATCCACATGTGCACTATCATCAGCCTTTGTTTTAACCACCATGGAGATACTATGATGAGCGTTAGTACTGTCCTCAGAGGCAACATCAACGGATAACATTAGTACTGTCCTCAAATACAATATCAACAGCTAGTGGTAGTACTGTCCTCCGAGGCAATATCAACAGCCAGCGTTAGTACTGCCGTCATTGGCAATATCAACAGCCAGCGTTAATACTGGCCCCAGGGGCAATATCAATACAGTGAGCGTTATTATTGTTCTAAGGGGAGTATCGACATCTAGCGTTAGTACTGCCTTCAGGGGCAATCTCAATATATATCGTTAGTATTTGCCTCATTGGCAATATCAACAGCCAGAGTTAGTACTGTCCTCATGGACACTGTTAACAGCCAGCGTTATTAATTTTCCTCAGGGGAAGTATAAGCAGCCAGCATTAGTACTGTTCTTAGGGGCAATATCAACAGCCACCGTTAGTAATGTCCTAAGGGGCAACATCAATATCCAGTGTGAGTAATGTCCACAGGGTCAAAATCAACAGCTATCGTTAGTACTGTTCTCAGGGGCAATATCAACAGCTAACGTTAGTACTGTCCAAAGGGGCAACATCAACAGCCAGCGTTAGTACTGTCCTAATGGGCAATATCAACATCCAGCTTAAGTAATGTCCTCAGGGACAATATCAACAGCCTGCGTTAGTATTGTCCTCAGTGTCAAAATCAATAGCCAGAGTTAGTAATGTGCTCATGAGCAATATCAACAGGTAGGGTTAAGACTGTCATAATGGGCTATATCCACAGCTAGCGTTAGTACTGTCCCCAGGGTAAATATCAACAGCTAGCGTTAGTTTTGTCCTCATGGAAAATATCAACAGCTAGCTTTAACACTGTCCTCATTGGCAATATCAATAGCCACTTATATAACTGCTCTAAAGGGAAATATCAACAGGTAGCGTTTATACTGTCTTCTGTGCCAATTTCAACATATAGCGTTAGTACCGCTTTCCAGAGGCAATATCAACTGCTACCGTAAGTACCGTCCTCAGAGGCAATATCAGCAGCTAGCGTTAGTACTGTCCTCAAAGGCAATATGAACTGCCTGCGTTGGTATTGTCCTCAAGGGCAATATCAACAGCCAGCGTTTGTATTGTCCTAAGTGTAATACCAACAGTTATGGTTAGTAATGTCCTCGGGGGCGTTATCAAGAGCTAGCTGTAGAACTACAATATCAACAGCTATTGTCTTTAACATCCACATGAACAATATCAACAGCCAGCGTCTTATATGGATACTATCAACAGCTAGATTTAGTACCGTCCACAAGTCAATATCAACAGGTAGCGTTAGTCCTGTCCTCAGGGGCAATGTCAACAGCTAGCGTTAGTATTGTCCTCAGAGGCAATATCAACAGCTAGCGTTAGTACTGTCCTCAGGGGCAATATCGCCGGCTAGCGTTAGTCCTGTCCTAAAACGAATACAGTCAGTACTACTAAACTCTACGAAAATATCACCTACTGGCTTCCATGGCTTTTGTACTGTCCTCAAGGACAATTTCAAGAATTAGCGTCACTAAAGTCTTGAAGGACAAAATAAATTGCTTAGGTCACTTCCTTGAAAGACCAAAGGGACAATATAGTCATATCCTTAAACGGTTTCTCACCAGTGTGTATGCATACTTGTCTTTTCGTTTACACATTTTCTAAGGATCGAGTTTCGAGTAGAGAATGTCGAGTTTCGAGTAGAGAAGATCGAGTTTCGAGTAGAGAATATCGAGTTTCGAGTGGAGAATATCGAGTTTCGAGTAGAGAAAATCGAGTTTCGAGTAGACAAAATCGAGTTTCGAGTAGAGAAAATCTAAGTTTGAAAATTACAAACAGAAAACAGTCAAACATTAGCAGCAATGGTATTATAGAGACAGCAGAGATGTATCCAAGTATTGTCATCTTTATCTATAATCACATGTCTTATTAATAAATACCCTTACATAAGCCTTTGTAACAGTAACATCAAGTTTCCAAGTTTATTTTGTAAAGAATATAAAAAATGGTGACTCGTGATCTTACTCCAGGACAAAAAAACAACAGATTGGTTTCAATGATCGTTTGGGATGTATAATTGACTCTTGATAATTATTATCCGGGAACCTGCCTTTCTCTTACTTGCGGATATATTCATATGGATCTTTAACGTGCTCGGAAGAACCCGTTTTACGTCCACATGCGATCATTTTATCATTTCTTCTTGAATTTCTTCGTGAATTCTAAAAGAATTTTGATCAAGCAGAGCACACCTAGTGATTACCTCTACTAAGCGAGCCATTTCCTCCACCGCTAATACCTGAGGCATGCGCATATAATCAAAGTCCGTTCAGTATTCACGAACAAATGACACTTTCCTATAAACTTTCGTTATAAATGAATAAATTGCTCTTTTTTTTTATGAATTTAACCAAGTGCGGATCCATTGGGTGGGAGTAGGGACGGAGCCGGCGCGCGCCCCACTAAAACCTTGGGTTTGTGTAGACTTCCTATTGCGTTTGGTTCTGAAATAAAATGAATAGACGAACTTGAAAATACCACAATAAAAACATTAGTTTGTAATGTATATACGGTATTGGTGAGATATGCTCGGTTAAATTTTATAAGTATAAATCTCTCTTCTGTCTCTGTCTCTCTCTGTCTGCCTGTCTGTCTGTCTGTCTCTCTCTGTCTCTCTCTCTCTCTCTTTCTGATGATGCGCTCTCTTCTTACCTCAGTATACGGTGCCGGTCTTATAACGCAATTGTGAACATTAATACGGGATGCGTTGCCGTACACGCGATTGACCTTATTTGTTTCCATTAAAATACAAATTAAAAGCATACTGTGTGTCATCCAAGGCATGTCTAATGTAGGTAGGGAATAACAAACTCGAAATTAGATACAAAGCTTTTGGCCAACTGAAGTGATTTCACATAAAACATGTTATTGCAATTTGATTTTCTTGAAAGAAGACACAGCCTTTTTGTTTTCTCTATTTCTAAAAGTCCTTTCAAAATTGTCGCATATTTATTGCATATATAATTATCTGAAATGTGTAGGTGTTCCGTGAACGGTATATTTTTTTTCCTTACACCTGTAATTATTCATTTTTGTCGTTTGTATCGAGTGAATCCATGGGTATGATCCCATTAGGATGCGGTGCTGATTCGGCCAGGATAAAATCAACGCATCAAGCGCCGCAAGGATACGGTCATCCTTGTCACCGCGAATGTGGATATGCTTTACTGCATGCTGGAACGCTTTATTAGAGCATGGGAACACATATTTACTTAAAGCTACAGAGTCTCTATATCAATCGATATATTCTTTGTGAGCGAGTCTTAATTTGTACTCTATGTTCACCAGTTCATGTCGAAATCGGATATTTAAGCGAGAAAATATAGCGCAGGAAATCATTTACTGTATATACATCGACCAGTGCACATCGTACCTATACACAGGCAACAGTAATTTTCACAGAAAAAAAATTAGCCTCTTTCGGGGCTCAAACACGCGACCTTCTGATTTCATGTCCGGCGCTCTATTTACTGAACTATAACGCTACTGGGGACAATAGTATACTAACTACCATTTATTATGAGGCAAAATAACTTAACATATTTGAACGCAACTCAAGATCGATCAATAAATATGTTGTCCATCTTGTCGCACGTGTAAATTAAGGACTATCGGTCAGCCATCTTCGATCAAAAAATCGATGAGATATGGTCAAGTGAATTTTTCAACGATGTACGCATTTTAGGCCCGAGCAATGTCAAGCATATAAGTTACATGACAGTAATTCAACACTATTGATGTGAACATAATATTAGAAAGAATACTTATATGGCAGAAATTGTGCGCTTTATATTCGAAAAGTTTGGTACAGTTTTACTCAAAGTTGTTTTGTTTTTATGTGAAATAAACTAGTCCATAAAATAGTCCATTTATCCAGCGAGTGCAGACGAGACATTTCTGAATAAAATAAGCCATGTTATCACATCATCCAAAATTCGAAATACATGTATTCTCTACTCGAAACTCGATTTTGTCTACTCGAAACTCGATATTGTCTACTCGAAACTCGATTTTGTCTACTCGAAACTCGATATTCTCTTCTCGAAACTCGATATTCTCTACTCGAAACTCGAATTTCTCTACTTGAAACTCGATATTGTCTACTCGAAACTCGATTTTCTCTACTTTCAACTCGATATTTTCTACTCGAAACTCGAATTTCTCTACTCGAAACTCGATTTGTCTACTCGAAACTCGAATTTCTCTACTCGATACTCGTTTTTCTCTACTCGAAACTCGAAGTTTGGCATCTCTAAATGTTTGTATTAACAGTACATTTTGCCATGCTCTAAATGGAGATAACCGTGCCCTAAGTGGATTTGGTGTCACTAGCTACGCTGAGACATACCGAGGCATTGCATTTTATGAAGAAAAAAAAGGAAAAAAACACCGAGGCATTGCATCTGTACAATTGAGAGAATGTACTTACTATGTACACCGGTAGCTGTATCAGTGTTGGGAACGAAACAAAAAATAGATATAAAATGTAAAAAAGAAATGAACATTTGTTGAAAACAAACATTTAAAGTTTTCCGGAAAAATTATCACAGAGTAACTCTGTACTCTGGGATAATGTTACGCTCCCTAGTCAGCGGACGTATTTACCACTTCGTTCCAGAATATTACATAGTAATTTATAACCATTGCAAAGGAATTGAATTGAATTGGTTGTTAAGGCGCACCAACACATGAAAGTGAGCATGAACATGCCAGGCTCATCCTCCATGTACATCGAGAATCAGATAAAATATGGAAAATGGGCCTAGAACCTTCTCACCCTGAACTGCAAAGTTGCTGCAAATTCTATCGTAGAAACTCCATTTACGCTGGAGCCACGTTTATCGTTTTGCTGCCACTGCTCTTTTAATGTGAGCGAGATGGCACCTGAAACAATGCAGGGATCATGATGAAGACCTTTAATGAACATGAACAAAAAATGATAAAATGAACATGAATTTGGTGGGGGTGGGGGTGATTCTACCCCTCTGCCTACCCCTCCAAAGGGATCTGCAGTGGCCTATTCTTTGCCCCGTGACCAAACGGGGCCCCAGGGAACCACACGGGGCCCATTGCAAAGGAGAGTAGGATGATGTTTAGTTCCCGACACTGATACAGCTACCTGTGACTATGTACTTTACATATAAACAACCTCAATATCGATAAATAATATATTATTGATAAAAAATATCTTAAAACTGAAAAGCTTGTCTTCGATGTATATATGCCCTAAAACGTAAGAAATTGCACGTATAGAAATAATAATAAAATATGATCCGGAGTTTTGTGGGTGGGTGGACAGGGGTGCGTGCCACCCATAAGGGATAGGCCTCAGTTAAATTTCAGGGCTGGCTACGGGCCTGTCACACGTATTTTACACATGTACAATGCAAACATTTTAAATGCTAAATATCCCCCCCCACACACACACACCCACACACACACCCCCACACCCCCCACACACATCCACACGCCTCTCCTCGTTCCAAAATTCACGAGTGCACATGTGAACGGTTAACTTACAGAAATCAAGGGGGAAAAGTAGCATGATTAAACTTACTGCAGATCTATTGATTGTTTTATTCAAGCATTTAACAATTTCCCTGATACTCAACTTGTAAATAATACATTAATCATTGAAATTCAAACGAATCAACGAACATTTGAAACTAAACAACATCCGCGTACGTTCAATGTCAATTACACGTTATATATACGTCTATTATACGTCATTATTTACGTCACGTGAATTCATACGTGCCAAATGCCAAAAAAAGAATACTTCGGGGATTTACTTCTGTATAGAGAAACGGTTGAATTGAATAACAAACATAACTTTTTTAAAATAGATCATTAATATTTTACTATGAAAACATGCGATAAAAAAGTTATAATTTTGTTCTGCTCGCGGTAAAGACGTTAACATAACATTAGAGTTTGATGTGCGATAATTCATCATTGTGCTAATATATCCGACATCCTCAAAATGGGCGATCACATTACATTTTGGAACTCGGTATTGTCTACTGAAAGCTTGCTTTCCTCCACTCGAAACTGGATATTCTCTACTCGAAACTCGATATTGTCTACTCGAAACTCGATATTTTCTACTCGAAACTCGATTTTGTCTACTCGAAACTCGATATTTTCTACTCGAAACTCGATTTTGTCTACTCGAAACTCGATATTCTCTACTCGAAACTCGATTTTGTCTACTCGAAACTCGAGACTCGAAGAAAAGAATCCCTCATGTAAGAGACCACTATGGGGTAGGAATTTTGGGTAGGATTGTTTTTGGTGTACGGTTTTTATTATTTTTTAAATATGTTTTGATGTTTGTATACATGTCTATTCTATACAGAAATATAATATAACAAAAAAAGTTTTTTTCTGATTTGTTTTTCTTTTTTGTTGTCTTTTTTGTGTTTATTTCCTTCAACCTGTCTATTGAAAATAACAATTTCTTCCAGTCATATTGTTGTGGTGGATGAGTGGTTAGCATACTTGGTCATACTTGCCTCTCGTCCCAGACGTCACAGGTTCGATTTCCTCTGTTAAGCCTACTATGAAAGTATGCCATCCTCAGAAGGAGGTGTGTGTGAAGTCATAGGTCCGTGTGCAGGGAGAGCTATACACGTGGTAATCGGTTATTCGTCAACAGAATTGCACATAATAAATGAAATTGCGTGTAGATAGTGGCAAAATACAAGAAACATATACATCTAATCTATTTCATAACTCTAACACCATAGCATGTTGTTTTTTTCAATATCGACGTGTGCTTAAACTAAACGATTACAATACAAAACTTCCTTCCCTTAATCTGTTATAAATGGCGTTTTCACAATAAAATCGCAGTATATACGTGTTGCGTCCCTTTTGTTGTGAAACGCCATTTAGGGGCATAATTGACAGCTGGAGCTTCGTCGGGGCATTATTGACAGGAGGGGCTTAAACAACAGTGAATGATTTAAACCCATCTCCGATAAATCTCATAGCAAAAATTGCGTTATATGAAAATAGGCCATATACACAGGTCAACAATCAATAAATTATAATGATATCGCGATTATTATCTCTGATACAGACAGATACAAATATGTATTATCTTCATGACTGTATTAACTGACACACTTGAACAAATGAGGCCATTCTTAAAACGTTGTTTGTTTGGTGTTTCTTAATCAAGAATTTCTGCAATAAGAAGGTGATTTGTTTTTCTGTAAATAGTACAATCCTTGTGAAATTAAAGAAAATGTAATGTAATGATAGCAACAACAAAGATAATATTGTAAAATAGCTATATATAGTCCTGCGTAGGGACCTCTTTTGAATGGTTGTTGACCTGGAAGGTAGGTAGGGAAACAGAACATCAGCATTGTCTGATGGTTGGCCTGATCAACTGATACATATGTGGCAATTTTCATTTAATAAGAACGAGTGAACATGTGTGATTCTAAACAAAACTTAAACACTATGATATAAACCAATATATAATAGTTCAATATATCTGCTGTGGATTCAAATACCACGTAATGGAGATGTTCCGGAGATATGAATAGGTCACAGGACATCGTTACGTGATACAGATACGTGTAACACCATTACGCAGACGTGATACACGTACTAGAGCTAGTTGTTAAACTATGAAACACAAAATGGACATCCTTCATAAAACGCATGTTCTCGCAATAAGTGGTTTATTTGTATTGCTCGGTAAGTAAACAAATACATCTTTTGCGTGTTTTTATTAACTCGATGGGTATTCTAAGAGATCGAAGAACATCTCTGGGGGAAAAGGGGTAAGTGATAGTGACACACTGTATAAAGGTTCGTTTAAAAGGGCAACACTATGTAACATTGGATTATAGGTATACCATTGGCAGTTGAATTCGCAAGCTATGACCCAGTTATGACTTAACTCCCTAAAAGTTGAGATCTTATCACCTATTTGACTGGATTGTATATTTTGTAAGAACAACTGTATAAAGTTTCATGACCATAGGTCAAATACTTTGCAAGTTACGACGCAGATTAAGGTGCGTACTTCATTTGGTAATAACCTGTTTGACTGGATTATATTAGTCATTTGTGATAAGTAACAACTGATTACATTTGTATGACCATGGGCAGGTGTGATGCTGTTTAGGTTGCAAGGTCAAGGTGTATCATACCCGTTGCAGCATAGGGAGAGTCGCATAATGGCGGCCAGTAAAAAAATCTCGTTTTTGTAACGAAACTACATTTTCACAAAATTATAATTGTCAAGCGCCATTTTTGGATGATATCACATTGTTGATATATTTGTTAAAATGTTCAAGCATTGTCGGGTTAAAATAGTGATTTTTGAATTTATTTGCTAAAATGGAAATGAGTGTTTGAATACAATACTTTGGCATCTCAGTATTCATGTTTTTAAAAGGGAGCATTCATTCATGAGTCAAGTTCTTTCTTAGAAGATGCCTGATCCCCAGTTTTTGTGTTTATTGTGCTTTATTGTGGCAGCATATGAGCCATTTGTGATGAATAGGTAAGTTGGTTTTCTACGGGCGTATTATGTCGTGTCGTCCGTCCGTCTTTAAGTTAACTTTTACTTTAAAGTGATTGTGGCTAATAACTTTGAAAGTATTAGGTGTACGACATAGAAAATATGCATACATCTTCAGCATGGTCCAACGAATACATCTTATAAAGGCCCATAACGCTCTGATTCATATTTATTTTTGAAGTATTTCAATTTGAAATAGGGTTATCCTGGAACTTAATCTGATAAAGGCCCATAACTCTTTGATTCATATATATATATTTTCATTGTTTTCCTTTGAAAAAGATTTAACCTGGAATTTAACCTTGTCAATAACTTTCAGAGTATTATAACAATCGAAACGTTGTAAACAACTTCAACATGATCCAAAGAAAGACCCATATATCTCTGAATAAGTAATAGATAGAATAGGGTATATCTCTGAATAAGTAATAGATAGAATAGGGTTTCATTGAGTTGGTTCATTTAAACATCGAGATGGGCGTAGCCCATCGAGGTGTTTAAATTAACCAACGAGATGAAACCATACTCTATTTGTTTTGTAGCATGTCCATTTCAGCTCTATTTCAGTTATTCTAACTGTTATTCTCACTGTTATTCTCACAGTTATTCTGACAGGTCTTATTTTCAATTAAACGATTTACACCTGTGTCTGAACAAAGAGAATTGTCTGTGAGCATGCTACAATATATTTTGAATGATTTCCCTTTGAAAAAGGTTTAACCTGGAACTTAACGTTGCCTTTTACGGGTGAGCGTGGGTAATAACTTCCAAAGTATAGGGGTCTAAAACAATGAAACGAAGGGTGTATATGCCCCGCTAGGCGATTTTCTTGTTTCTTGGGCCTGGATATGAATGACAACATTTAAATTTTAAAACATAAACAATTCAATGCAAAAATCAAAGGGCGTGTTACATTTCAAGTGCGATCCCGGACGACGACTCTGGTGACTATAATATTTACAGTTTTATGGGAGGTAGCAGTGACATGGGAGGTAGCAGTGACTGGGAGGTAGCAATGAAATGGGAGGTAGCAGTGACTAGAAGGTAGCAGAAATGGGAGATAACAGTGACCTGTAGCAGTGACTGGGAGGTAGCAGTGACTGGGAGGTAGCAGTGACTGGGAGGTACCAGTAATGGGAGATAGCAGTGACCTGTAGCAGTGAGTGGGAGGTAGCAGTGACCTGTAGCAGTGACCTGTAGCAGTGACTGGGAGGTAGCAGTGACTGGGAGGTAGCAGTGACTGAGAGGTAACAGTGACTGGGAAGTAGCAGTAATGGGAGATAGCAGTGACCGGGAGGTAGCAGTAATGGGAGATAGCAGTAATGGGAGATAGCAGTGACTGGGAGGTAGCAGTAATGGGAGATAGCAGTGACCTGTAGCCGTGACTGGGAGGTAGCAGTGACTGGGAGGTAGCAGTAATGAGAGACAACAGTAATGGGAGGTAGCAGTGACTGGGAGGTAGTTGTAATGAGAGATAGCAGTAATGGGAGATAGCAGTGACTGGGAGGTAGCAGTAATGAGAGATAGCAGTAATGGGAGATAGCAGTGACTGGGAGGTGGCAGTAATGGGAGGTAGCAGTAATGGGAGATAGCAGTAATGGGAGATAGCAGTAATGGGAGGTAGCAGTAATGGGAGATAGCAGTAATGGGAGGTAGCAGTGACTGGGAGGTAGCAGTAATGAGATAGCAGTGACCTGTAAATTAGCTCCCTCTAGCCTTATCAGCACTGTCACCTGTTGTTAACCCGGTCTGTGTTTATCATTGTATTGCAATTATATGGTGTGTATTTTCAATAGTATTTCTTGCACAAATAAGTATCATTTCAAATAACATGACTTTAAACTTCATACATATTCAGTGCTCACAGAAAATTATTTTAAGAGACAGGCCCAGGGCGTGTTGCTTCTGAAAGTGGACAGGCCCAGATTCGAAATGGACAGGCCCTGATTTAAAATGGAAAGGTCCAATATTTTTTTCTTTTTGGAAACGTGTCTTTATTCACTTTTGTAGCACACATTTGTTACGTATGTATTAATCAAACTCAGAACCTCCTCTGACTATATTTTTCCTTTTGCTACCACTTTATGCTCCCTATACTTAATTAACACTTGACTTCGTTTAAAATACGTTAGAATAGAATATTAGTTTACATAGTAATTTATAACCGATGCAAAGGAGTGTACTGAAACTTTTTGCCAAACGATAATAATCATAGCCGACTTGGTGAAACTGGAGCTGAACTTGGAGCCAAATTTTTAATCATGTTTTTTTAGACTATCAGGGCCTAGACTAGAATTCATTTAAAAGTAGGATTACAGGAACTCCTTTACACCTTAAATAATGAATAGAACCAACATGTATTTGTAAAGGACAGTTTTTCTTATTCGATTATGTAAAAAAAAAAAAAAAAAAATATCCGAAATTATGTACCATCCGAACTACTATGACACCGCACTTTTACGGCATGAAAATTTCACAAACATTTCAATCGAAATACCATCAATTACGATTTTTTTTCATGCATTAATGTGTTTTTAATGCCAAAAATGGTATTTCTTATCAAAGAGGAAAGAAAACACAACCCTAATAGCAAAAGAATAAGTTTTATGTCTACAATTGTCGACCTCAAAGTTGTGACAAACTGCGTACACGAAGCCAGGCAACATATTCAAACTTCTTATTGTTTCAATGTGCGTATAACACATTTTAATTTATTGCAGGTGTTTTCACAGTTCACAATACACATAGGAGTATTTTGTCTTCAGGAACTTGAGATCAATTTCCTTTTTTTTTTTTTTTTTTTTTTTTTTAGACAGGCCCGACGGGTTCCTTATCTGCAAAATGAGACAGGCCCGGAATGGATTTCGAGGAGCCCCGGGCGTCGGGCTATCCTATTTTTTGAGCACTGCATATTTACAACTTTAAACAAATGTTAATAGAAAAAGTGTTTGAAATGCTCGCATACTGATATGTGGCGATACAACAACGCATACTGATATAAGGCGATAGTCTGGATGCATACTGATATATAGCGATACAACAACAATGCGCGCATACTGATATATAGCGATACAACAACAGGCTTCACATGTTTTGCATAGACCCATGTAGGAAATAAAAAAAAAAATCCTACTCTGAAACTACGAAAGCCATCTACTATAAGTGTATGGTCCTCTACCCACTTTGTTCAAATCGTGACCCTGAGGTCAAATCTGACCCATCCCGGAGGTCACAGTTTTCATAGACTCTTAAACATCTTCTTCTCTTAAACTAAAAGAGCCAGATGTTTAATATTTTGAATTTGCTATAAGCTTATGGTCATTTACCAAGTTTGTTCAATTGAATTGGTGACCCTGGGGTCAAATTTGGCCCCGCCCCTAGAGGGTCACATGTTTAACATAGACTTATATAGGGAACAACTTAAAAAAATCCTCTTCTCTGAAGCCAAAAGACACAGAGCTCTCATATATTACATGATAATCTGTAACATCAGCTTATGGTCCTCTACTAAGTTTTTTAAATGTTGACCATTTGGTCTAATCGGGCCCCGCCCCGGAAGTCACAGTTTTACATGGATTTATAAGGAAAAAACTTAAACAATCTTCTTCTCTTGAAACTACAAGAGCAAGAGGTTTAATATTTTGCATTTACTACAAGCTTATGGTCCCCTACCATGTTTATTCAAATGGTGACCCTGGGGTCATATTTGGCACCGATCCAGGGTCACATATTTTACATAGACTTATAGAGGGAAAAACTTAAAAAAAAACTGTTTTTCTCTAAAAACACAAGAGTCAGAGGTTTAATATTTTGCATTTACCATAAGCTTGTGGTCCTCTACCAAGTTTTTCAAATGATGACCCTGATGTCAAATTTAGCCCAGCCATGTCACATATTTTACATCGCCTTACATAGGGAAAAACTTAAAAAAAAATCTTCTCTAAAAACACAAGGCACAGAGCTCTCATATATTACATGTAGCATCAGTTTATGGTCCTCTACCTAGTTTGTTAAAATGTTGACCCTGTCGTCAAATCTACCTCGTCTCAGGAATCACAGTTTTACATGGAGTTGTATAGGAAAACCTTTAAAAAATCTTCTCCTCTTGAAACTACAAGGGCTAGATGTTTAATAGTACGCATCTACCATTAGCTTATGGTCCTCTACCAAGTTTGTACAAATGGCGACCCTGACTTATATAGAGAAAACATGTTCTCCTGAGACCACAAGGTATAGAGCTCTCATATATTGCATGTAGCATACGATTATGGTCCGTAATACAATCCTGTGGAATCTGTACATTGCGACAGGTTAGTGCATAGTACGAAAGGTTTGATCAATGACATTTATAAACACACTTTGGAGGTGTTTATTTTTTGTGTGACTTATCACACAACATTATACCCGATAATCATTTTTATATTTACAGTTTTGTAAACTGTGTTAGCTGTGTCTAGTTATTCCATTTTATTGTCATATTTGTAAAATACCAAGTATCAAATTTGTGCAAAACAAAAAAAATGAGCCCAAAAAAAAAAGTTCAACAACTTAAATTAAAGCACTTATAAACTATCTGCAATTTTGTTACTGTGCGCTACGAAGTAGATGGGATCTCCGTACTAACTACATCGATAACTGTAGTACGAAATATAGCGCTTAATATATGAAACGCGTGTATGATAGAGATCTGATTTTAATGCACTACCCATAGTTTTATATAAGTTAATCTTTTAAAAAATCTCCGTCTTTGAAAGTACATGATTTGATTTGATTTTTCTTTATTTGATATAAACATATTGTATTGCCAATATTTTACGGACGGAATAATATCCACATATAATGTATATACAATAGAAATATTATAATGACAAATGGGTCGAGTAACAAGTTCTACCAACATTAGTTTAAAGCCTTCCCAGTTAACATCTTGAAATTGCAAATGTGTATGGCTGAGTGAAATAAATTACAATGGCAAATAATACATTGAGAGAGAGAATGATGAATGGTAAACACAACATATAAGAGAGAGAGAGAAAGAGAGAGAGAGAGAGAGAGAGAGAGAGAGAGAGAGAGAGTTTCTCAATCTCTAAGTTCCTATCAGTTAGAAAACATGAACGCTTTCATACTACATTAAATGCTATTGATCTTGAGATATGTAATATAACAACAATAACTACTACAATGGTGTTCGTGTAGAGTGTCGAAATGCGTCGGAGAATCAGACACATATGTATTTCTTATGGTGACTGATTTCTGCCATATGTCGACTTTTCGTCTTTTCGTTATATCGCCCCCGAAAAGACGACAGAACGAAAAGACGAGCACGAAAAGACGACAAATGCAACATAAAAAAGACGACAGAACGAAAAGATGACAGAACGACAGAACGAAAAGACGCCATTTCAAGGGCGAAAAGACGACAGAACGCCACGCGAAAAGACAACACTTCATCCGCGAAAAGACGCCATTTGATATTGTCGTCTTTAAGTTATTTTGTGGGGCCTTTTGTCGTCTTTTCGCCCTTGAAATGGCGTCCTTTCGTTCTGTCGTTCTTTCGTCTTTTCGTTCTGTCGTCTGTTCGCGCTGCATTGTCGTCTTTTCGTTTTGTCTTCTTTTCGTTCTATCGTCTTTTCGTTCTGTCGTTCTGTCGTCTTTTCGCCTTCCGGTTGACATGCACGGTTCGGTCATTGCGGCCATTTCACGATGACTACTTATAAGTCGGGGACGATTTTGAATTGTTGGGGAAATGGGTAAAAAAGACAGGATGTGTGCATACCTCATATCCAATCAATAATAAACGGAGGGTTAATATTTCTTTTAAATGTTCTTTTTTATAAACGCAGAATGGTTCATTTAATATGAATATTAAAACATAATATAAATATAAAAATAATATTTTGACTTTGTAATTTAGTAGTAACTTTCCGGGACTGATACTGACGATCATGCCTGGACCAGTCATTCTAATTATTATGTTTGGAGTAAACTTTATATTCTTATTATTTAAACTGGTATGTAACAATGTAGGATGGTTTAGCGGACATAACTATGGATTTGTTTGTGTAAAAATGTAATAAAATGATTTTGTATTTAATGATTTACTTTCCGGGGCCCCTTAAAAATAGACACGATTTTGGCTCATATTCTTCGATCTATTCAAACAAATGACAAGCAAAATACTGACTTTTAAATTTAACACTAACTTTCCGGGACCGTTTGTTGAAACCATCATATCACAATGATAACCTTATATTTAGCAATGTAGGATAGTATAGCAAACATAATTAAGAATGTGTTTCATATTATACGGAACTGTTAAACATGTACGTGACTGATAATTGTGCTATTGGAAATCAATACATGTCATACCGTAATATTTGATTTTTCTCTAAATCATGTTAATATGTTATTTAATATAGTTGTGTAACATATCAAGTTGATGGTAATACGTTAATAGTTTAGAACTATATCTACAACATATGAAATATAATAGCCAAGAAAGGAGTTAACACATATACACGTTCTTAACATTTAAAATGTTAGCTCGACTCTTTTGAGAGAAAAAAGAAAGAAATTGTCATCACTTGATCGTCGTCTCTACTCGGTTGAAGTTTGTATGAATATGTAAGCTTGTATCTCCGAAACTCCTTTACATAATGGACTGTAAATTTATACATGTGTTTGGCATTATTATACAAGATCATACAGCCAATTAAATCGTGACACTTCCAAAAAGAACTGATTAAGATAAAGCCAAACATATAATTATCATTTCAATATTCATTATATAAGGTGTGCAAAACTAATTAATGAGTTGCAGAATCAATACAATTCATTACTTTCGATATACCATAATTACATGTTTATTGCCTTACACAAGAATAGTGATCAATTTAATTATGATGACCATTCTGCGTTTATATAACCGATTTAACAGAACTAGTAACCCTTTGTTTATTATTTATTGAACAAAAAGACGAAAAGATGACAAAACGAAAAGACGACAAATGCTGCGCGAAAAGGCGACAGAACGAAAAGACGACAGAACGAAAAGACGACAGAACGAAAAGACGCCACTCCAAGGGCCAAAAGATGACAGAAGGCGACACAAAATAATGAAAAGACGACAATATCAAATGGCGTCTTTTCGTGGATGAAATGTCGTCTTTTCGTATTTTCGCGTGGCGTTTTGTCGTCTTTTCGCCCTTGAAATGGCATCTTTTCGTTTTGTCGTCTTTTCATGCTGCATTTGTCGTCTTTTCCTTCTGTCGTCTTTTCGGGGGCGAAATAATGAAAAGACGAAAAGACGACAAATGGCAGAAATAAGCAACCATAGTTTCTCGTATAATATGTTTGAACTGCTTCGAAGAGGGATTTATTTTCCCTGTCAGTTATCTGTTCACGACCATAAAGGAGTGTGCTTACATTTAACGAGTAGACTGAAACAGATTAAGCCGATAATGTGTTACATTTGAAAAAATAGTATTCAGCATCTTCTACTTTACATTCGCACTCGCAAGTCGGTGAATCTCGTAAATGGTTAAGGTATAAATCGTTATAGAGATTGCTACAAAAATTCCTCATTCTGGCATGTAAAACGGAAAATAATCTTTGTCTACATAAGTAGTATGGTGCACTTTTATACTAAAAAATACAGATGTTAATAGTCTTCTCTTAAAAATTGCGATACTTTCAAGGTTTCGTATTTCTATTGGCAAGTCATTCCATAGTTTAAGAGAGGAAGGAACAAACGATTTATTGTATATTTTAGTTCTCGTAGCAATAGTGGCGTAGTTATCGTTATTTCTGAGATTGTGTGCTCTGGCATCTCCAACTAGCTGTGGGAAAATGTTTGAAATGTAATTCGGAACGGTTCAATTTTTAACATTATAAACTGAAATAAGTGTTTGCATTTTCCTTCTACCAGAAAGTGAAACCCATCCTATTTCGGATATTAAGCAATGTATGGATACAGATCGGGTTAGACCCGTCACAATACCAGCTGCCTCATATTGGAACTTTTCCAAGCTATCTTTACAGCCTTATCTTTTTCTAGTGAAGTATATCCACCCCATGTAATAAATGCATATTCCAATATTGGGCGCATATAAGACAAGTATATCTGATTAATTGTTTTACGCGCTACTTTGTATTTAAGCATTCTCATTAATCCAAGCACCTTTGACGCAGAAGCAACAATATCTTTAATGTGTTCGTGCTATTTACCGTTATTACGCAGTGTTACTCCTAGATGTTTATGATTATCAACAAAGGTTAGCGGGACATTGTCTAGATATAAAGTTGGAAGATGATCATTATTGCTTAAGGAAAAGAATATTACTTCTGTTTTGGCAGGATTAATTTGCACAAGCCATTGCTTTGAACATTCCGTAATCATGAGCAGGTCTAATATTTTGCATGTACCATAAGTTTATGGTCCTCTATCAAGTTTTTTTCAAACAAAGAGAGATGATGGTGTCCTCTCTGAAACCACAATTATATACTCACTGAACACTATAATGAACAGACGGATACAACTATCCAACTAGCATTTTGAAAGGCACGCCATCGACTGCATGATCTTATTCTATTATGAAATTATAAGCTTGTTTGATAGTTTTTTTCATCTTTGCAAAGATCATCATATGAACGATTCAGGGCCATTTGACCCTCTTGTATTGATCGCTCTTCATCTGTTGTCCGTCCGACCGTCGTTAACTTTTGCTTAAACAACTTCTTCTCAGAAACCGTTTTGACCAAACTTCACAGGGATGATCCTTATAGGTCACTATTTTTTGAATTTGTAAACATTAGGTCAACACCACGTTCAAGGTGACATCCGTTGCTATAAAAACTCGAAATCTTAAACAATCTTCTTCACAAGAGCCACTGAACAGATTTCGAAAGTTTTGTTCTTTATTAATGACTACCAACCCCTGGACTATCAAGTTTGTTCCAGTGAAGTCAAAGAGTAGTATAGGAACATCTTTAAAATATCTTCTCTGAAACTACGTGAGCTAGAGGTCTAATATTTTGCATGTAGTGTACTCCTATGGTCCTCTACCAAGTTCGTTCAAATGGTGACCCCAGGGTCAAATTTAGCCTCACCCCAGAGGTCAAATGTTTTACATAGACTTTATAGGAAAGAACTTAAAACAACTGTGCTGTGTGGCGGCCGTAAAAAGTCGCCCCGACTACAAATCAGTAGTGTATTTATTTAATGGTCCTTTGGGATCATCAAGCATATTCCGTTTTGCTTTAAAGTAGAATATCGCTTAAGCCGGTGCTAGGAGGCGTGAGAGGTTTGCATCTTATAATTACCTCTAATGAACAGAGTCAATAAAACCGAGTCTACTACTTTTCTCTCTTTTTTGTGTTTGTTGCTTCAAAGGGATCACATTTTCAGTATTTATTCTCTGAAACAAAAAGGAATGGAACTCTTATATTGCATTCAGCATAAACTCACGCCCCTTAATCAAGTTTGTTCAAAGGGTGACCCTGGGGTCAAATATGGCACCGCCCCGGAAATCAAAGTTTTACAAAGTGTTATAAAGGGAAATCTTTAAAAAAAAAAATCTTCAACTCTGAAACTACATGAGATAGAGGTAATATATTTTGCATGAACCATAAGCTTATGGTTATCGGTCAAGTTCAAATCGGAACCATGGGTCAAACGTGGAGTGCGTGGTCCAGTGGTAGAGCGCCGAACTCCAGATCGAAAGGTCGTGGGTTCGATCCTCGCCGCGGCCACGTTATTTATCCTTGAGCAAGATAATTAATCCACATTGCTTAGTACTGGTTTTACCCAGGAAGCCATCGAGAGTGATTAATTTAAGTTGCAATAACTTGTTTCGCAATCGATGTAAAATAAATATGTTTAAAACAATAAAACAAACGTGACTCCAAACCTAGGATTTATATAGGGAAAAACCTTAAAATATTTTCTTCTCTGAAACCACAGTTATAAACTTCCTGAGGATGAACAGACGGATACAACTATCAAACCAGAGGTCCCTCCCCACCACTGGGGACATAGTCCCTGAGTCAGAACTTGGAAACCGTTGAAATCCCCACCCTATAACCATATATGCACTTATTGGGCATGAACAAACGGATACAACCAACCATCCAGCATTGGCCCCGGGATCCATCCATACTCCTGGCAAAATAGACAAAGGGTCATATCGTGGTAACCGTTGAGATCCTCACCCTATAACCATATATATACTTACTGGGCATGAACAGACGGATACAACCATCCAGCCAACATTGGCCCTGGGGACTATCCACACACGTGGGAACATAATCCCTGGGCCAGAAACTGTTGAGATCCCCATCCTATAACCATATATACACTTACAGAGCATGGACAGACAGACATAACCATACAACCAGCATTGGACCAGAGGTCCCTATTCCCTAGGTCACAACTTGGAAATCGTTGAGGGCCTCACCTTATAACCATATATACGCTTCTGTGCATGGACAGACGGATACAACCATCCAACCAACATTGGCCCCGGGGTCTGTCCTGCACCTGGGGAAATAGCACATGAAACCGTTGAGATCCCCACACTATAACCATATATACACTTACTGGGCATGATCACTTTAAAGCAGGCGCGGGGATTTGCAATTGCGCGAAATCGACTTCATGATCCAATTATGTTAGGTTGTTTGACAATTGTTTTCTAATTTGCGAAGATCGTCAGGTGAGTGATTCCGGGTCATTTTGGTCCTCTTGTTTAGAAATGATGTCTCATCTGCTCTAGATGGATAAATGGACCATTCTATGGACCAACTTATTTCACTTAAAAAATAAAACAACTTTGAGTAAAATATGTCCAAACTTTTCAGATATAAAGGGCACAATTTATGCCATATAAGTTTTCCTTCTGATATTATGTTCACACCAATAGGGTGAATTACTGTCATGTACTATACGGCTGACATTGCTCATGCCTAAAATATGCATTTGGTTGAACATTTCACATGGCCATACCTTCTCCATTTTGTTTTAAAGACGGCGGACCAATAGTCCTTAACTATATTACTGGTGCAATATAATCAACATACAGAAATATCAAATAAAAATTTCATTCGTACTATTCATATAATATAATGATAACGATGTAGGAGAACTAACGGAACGCCAAAAAAAAAAACTATTGAAAGATTGCCGTGTGTCCCTTGAAACAACTATTTGTAAAACAATGAAATGTGTCTCTAAAAATAGTAATACAAAAGTAGTAATACAAAAATAGTAATACAAAAATAGTAATACAAAAATAGAATTGAATTGAATTGAATGTTGTTTAACGGCTCATCAACACAGAATAGGTTATTTAGAGCCGCCCCAGAGAGAGGGGAAGGATACATAGGAATCCGGGAACCTGCCCTACTCTTATTATCGAATAGATTCCTATGGTTCTTTAACGTGCTCGGAGGATAGACCGATACACGGGACCGCCCGGTTAACGTCCCCATCCGACGGACGAGGCTAAGGGAAATTGTATTGCCCAAGAACACACCGACGGAACTCAGTGGCTCATACTGAAATAACATAACATAAAATAGTACTACAAAAATAGAACCTCATAATGAAATAACATAACATAAAATAGTAATACAAAAATAGAACCTCACAATGAAATAACATAACGTAGCCACAAACTTGTTTCATCTTTTTTCCTTTCAATAATTAGAGTTTGGGGAAAAAACTCATTTACCAAATGCAAAAGTTTACAAAGGTAATTGTAAAATAAATGATTTTCTTTTAATTTTTACCCCCTATCTCAAAAATCCCAATCCGCTGAGTGAAAGGTTAAAATGAATTTGAAAAAAACACACTAGAGATACACCAACATGCCCATATGGTATAAACAGCGTCTTAAACATAAATTAGATTTAAAGAAAATACATTTGTGATTTTAATTTTGTTTAGGTGAGCAGCATTAGCAGAACATTTTTAATGTCCAAAAACACACTGGTGGTGCAATTTAGTGACAAAATATGACATGTCAATGAATTTTGCCTGAACCAGTAGTTTAGTTGGCAGTGGTAAACACAAACATAAAAGAAAACGGTTTTTAGTCTGTCATATACTAGTTTTATAACCACTTTTCGATTTTAGATGCGCATAATTACCCTCCTGAACTGTAGATGTGGTTTTGTAAGTAATATGGAAGGGTGCATCGATTTTCAAAGACATAAGAGTAGGCAGGTCAAACTCCTTCTATATGGCACACACAGCTGCTTCTACGTGGGCAATCAAAACAAATAATAAAATTAGCGTTAGTGATCAGTTATTTGTTGATACGGTATTTATTTTTCTTTGTAACCAGCGTTGACTGTGTTGAAATATTAATTTCCTGGTTACAAGTTTATAATCGTTAAGAAATTAGTAGTGAAAAATACACATTTAGCATACACAATATGTCCGTATTTCAGTTTTACAAGTTGAGAGCCACTTGCTGGTTAAGAGAAACGCCTGGCAGATGTGTGACCTTATCAATCTATATACAGGCAGGACCTGTTTTAATTATAACCCATACGGCTGCTTCTGTGGATATGGACAACAGGGAACCACGCCCACGGATGCTGCTGATAGGTTCGTTCTTAGATTACATAATGGCTGCTTCTGAGGGAAACACGCACTCTGATCCTGCTGATAGGTCAATTTCTACCCAGAGTTGTCGTGTCTTGCATCCACAAACAACGGCTGAGCAAATGTCAAGAACCTTGGAAAACGATTAAAATGAAAAATTACTTGGGTAGACACACTTTTTGCCGACTAAGCGTTATATGAAAGGTTTAACTTCAAAAAAAAAGAGAAAGATATGTAATGCGATAATTAAGTAAATAAAGAAATAGTTTTGCTAAGAATAAATTAAATTTGTATAGTTTGGCATATCACTGTGCCATTAAAACATTCAAAATGCGCACCACCATTACGTTACCCATAGAGTTACAGTAGAGCGTTTGTGCTTACCAGCACTTTCCAAAATCACCTCTAAACAGCCTACCTAAAATTAAATTAACATCAAAAAAAGTTTCGTTACATTGTTTACCACTCAATCAGCAGCTCCCCGTACCATTAGCGGTGTCAGGTCACGATATTTTATCTGTTGGCCATTTTTCAAAATATGCAAGTTATATATATACCTGGTCATCAGTAGGTTTAGAAACGTTGCAAAATGTTTCTGTTGTTGGCAGGATAGCACCTGGTTCTATAGTGATGTCTAATGATGCTAAATATGCGCCGATAGTTTGTGGGTAGAACCAGGGCCCTATATGTTTCAATGTTCACCCCTGGTAGAACATTATTTATGTCCGATTATGAAATTATTTACTCTACTTGAGCGGGGGTGGGGCGGCGGTTTGTGTGTGGGAGTTGCCATCAACATTATTATATACCGCGTTTGTTTATGCGATACATTTGATTCCACGGAATATAACGTAACATCAAATTCTGACAACCTAACAAAAGCTGTCATAAATATTTTGACCGTTTTGTGATTTTTTTAGATGCTGTAAAGTGCACGATGATTGCTATGGCGACGTTCGAGCAGTACACAACTGTGGGTGGCTGGGAATGTTTATTGGATATGATTACACATGTGTTCATAAAACATGTCGTTGTACAGGTAAACAAGTAGCTAACAAACATGTCATTATACAGGTAAACAAGCAGCTTACATAATTTTATTTATTTTTATAATATATTTCAGTCTACTTATTCTAATCTTTGTCCGTACATATTGATCCCTTTGCCCATACATATTGATCCCTTTTTTGATTAACGAGGTATGCATTTAACTAAAGGATATAATATTGATGTATAGTATATATACTCGATATAAAAAATTCTCTTTATTCTACACTCATATATATTCAGATATAATCATGATATAATTAGTGGATGCACCCGTTTGATGCTAACTTGTCCTGCCAGGGTCCGTATTCATAAAGCAACATAATTTAAGTCAAAATTTAAGATTTTTACGTATTTTCAAATATCCTTATTAAATTCTCTGCGATACTACAGAGCATCTAATTTGAAATTAATTAATCCATAGCATTATTAAAAATATAAAGAATTTGTATCTACACAATAGAAAAAGGTGTTTAAAAATTGATAAATTTTTACTTAAATATTGCTAAGAAGCTTTTCAAATACGGACCCTGGAGATTATATAATTGTCCGGCACCATATGGATGGTTGAATCCCAAACCTGATCATACCCAAACTAAGAGATATTATATTTGTGCTTATGTTTGGCCGGGATGAACATTGAAATATAGGTTCCTGTACTTGGTAAGTGCAATGGAAGGAGAAGTGATTAACGGGTCACGATTTTATTTTGTGATGCACTATTTTTTAGAAAATGCCCTGATATGACATTAACATTATAGATAAATAACTGTTTCTTTAAACTGTCTGTGCATATATACTATCTTATATGAACAATTTAGGTAACAGTTGTTCGTGCGCAGTTTGCTTGTGGTTGTTATAATGATTTCTCAAAAAAATATGGTTATAATACGGTGATTTAACGGAACGTGTAATGTCCTCTATTATTTGGCATTTGACTTTATGCTGATTTTATGTAAAGTATACGACACATACTGATACAGAAACATAATTGTATGTGTGCAGTAATTAGTACAATTAAGGCATATAATAATTATATTTATGTAAAAATACAGACATTTATGTGAAGTTTCATTAATAAACGTAGGCTTCGTGTATTAAACGTGTGAATCGACAAAGCGTAGGGCCCAGCGAACCGTACGTTGTTAACAAAAACCGAGAACCAGTGGAATGAGACCAGTATTGAGTAGATGCTTGGCAAATGTACATACAATGATTTCTGTGTTCTCGTCTTTTGTTTCTTTTAGGCCTGATATTCTAATGTTTTACCTGCGAGTATGTTGTGTTAGGTCATCATGTTTGCATGTGTATGTGTGCGCTCGCGTGCGTGTGTGCTTGCGTGCATGCAATATGCTAAGACTATATTTTAAGAGGTGTAATAGGAAGGAAGGGAACAAAAGAGTATTAGAAGAGAATAATGTAAGATAATAGATAATGAGTTTGCTAAAGAGCATCGTTGGCCAGCCCACATGTTGTTAATAGTTTTCTCCAAGTTTCTTCAAATTATGAAGAGTATCATTTTTAAGGGCAGTGTACATTTATTTCTATGTTAATCCTATTGTTCAGTTTTATTAAGAACGCTTTAAATTTCTGTATCTCATCTTTATATTTACATTTATATATGAATTTTTTACTCAACATTTTTATGCAAGTGATTATTTTATTCGTTCTCCGAAGTAAATATTATATTTATTTAAGTCAGTAATCATGTCTCTCCATCCATAAACGACATTCATTCCAGAAATCTCGATTTCCATATTACAGAATGTGCAAATAAATACTTGAAACGGCAAGTTGGCATTTATATAAAAAATATTTGTGGTTATATTCGGATTCCTGTATATAAAATTGTACTGAAACATCTGTAAATTATTATCTTTACTATATCTGGATATGTTTCTGTAAATGTACCTCCAATTCGTAGTTGTATGTGAAAATACATCTCACTTACACAATTTGTGTGTAATTTGTGATATCGATTTTGTGTCATCTTTTAAATTATCTTTTTGAAATTTTGTGAGATATGTATTGACTGATTTTGAAGGCTTTTCCATAATGCATTCGCATAACATTTTTTATTTTAATATGTTGACGTTTTCAACGTTGAGCTCATGCAACATTGCTTTGGTATTGAAGATATAAGTTGGTGATATTTTAAGAATTCTGTTGCAGATATGACACATTCATTTTGGATTGAGTTAAATGTTTTTAGTTCTCTATCAGTGAATGCACACGATCTGTTTCTGTATCCAATAAAGATATAAAGGGTCTACCACTGTGTTTTATATTGCTATTGTTCCACACTATTTGTTCATTTACATGTTTTGGACTTTTTGTAAAGTTAGCAGTACACCACGCCTTTAAAATGTCATTGAATAAAAGTGTTTTTATATTTAAAGTTCATAATATCTGTTACATTTATATTACAGTTGAAAAATAAATTCCCACCATAGCGTTCGAGTTCTTATTTGGGTCTATGATTCGTTTTACCCATGATGCTTTAATGGAGGTTGAGTATATTCGTATACCTATCATTTTCAAACCACCATCTTTATATTGTTGTATCATATCTCTCCTTTTGACTTCATCTCCTTTTGAATTACAAATGAATTGAAAACATTTTTGATTTAGTTCTTGTAATAAGTACTTCTGTGGATTTGGAATAGTTGAAAAAAGGTACATTAATTTTGGAATAATAATAGATTTTAAAACAGTGATGTTACACATTTGATGAGATTTAATTTTAGGCCGGAAATATGTTCAGACTCTTCAAAAACGTTGAGCATAGCGTTGTGACCTTTTTTTAGACCCGTTTAGTAACATGGTCGCGTCATCAGCAAACATTGTGTGTTTTATCTCTTGCTCATTCACCTTTATACCTGTGATATCTGTATCGTTATGTATGGATATTGAAAGTATTTCAATTTCTAAAATAAATATATAGGGAGAAAGTGGGCAGCCTTGTCGTACACCTCTTCTCACATTGAAGAATTCTGACATGTAACCATTGTTTGTAATAGCGCTTTTTGCAACAATGTTAACTAATTTGATCCATTATATAAACATAGTACCAAAATTAAAAAAATAAATAAAAAGCTTTTTCGAAGTCAGCAAAAAACAGTAGGCCTGTACAATATATTCTTAATGAGGGCTTAACCCAAATACCAGTTTACACAGCAATCGGAAATGTTTTATTTAATGTTTGGCTTAGATTTATCTTAGATTTAAGATCCTCTATAATATATTAAATGTGTTTTACTGTTTAGTTTAAAACTCCTAATTAGCATAATAAAATACCTTCTTTCAGACTGCATTCTATACATCTTTGATGTAAGTATCCATCTACATATTAATATGACATAGAGGCAGATGGCTTCTAGTACAGATACAGGCCATACCTATCATGCAACACGTAAGAGTGTTCAGAAAATAGAAGAAGGGGTTCAACTTATCCACTCCCATACAGATACAGGCCATACCCGTCATGTGCTTGTACAGCTATACCCCACGTAGTATAGGTACACAGAAGCTGTGGTCTTCAAGTTGTCTACACCCAAACAGATAAAGGTCACATCTGGCATGTTAAGATGTAAGAATGCCCACGTATGGTACGGAACATAGATGCAGAAGAATTCAAGTTGCCTACACTCTCGCATTGTGCAGAACGTACAGGCAGCGGGCTTCAAGCTACCCACATTCCTAAAAATACTGACCTTACCTTCTAACACAAAAGTATATACCCACGTATTGTACAGAAGAACATAGTGACAGTGGGTTTCAAGTTACCCACACACAAACAGATATATGTATATACCTAAGTATTTTACCAAGCAAAATGGAACTGGGTTTTAATTTCCCCAAACCCAAACAGAAACAGGCCATATATGACATTTAACACGTAAGAATACCATTGGTATTTTTTACGGAAAAAATGCTTCAGGTTGCGCACACTCACGTTTTGTACATATCGTAGAGGCAGCGGGCTTCAAGCTACTCACACTCCTATACGGAACCTAGACGAATAAGGCTTTAAGCTACTCACACTCAAACAGATACAGGCCATACCTGTCATGTTACACCCAGGTATACACCCACATATTGTACAAAACAAAGAGGAAGCGTATTGTATGAAACACGGGGTCAAAAGGCTTCCAGTAGCCAATACTGGTACATATATAGTCCATGCATGTCAGTTTACACGTTAGTATTCACCCATGTACAGAACAAAACTTCAGAAGTCTTCAGTAGCCCATTCTCGTACAGATGTAAGTCATACATGCCAATTTATACGCAAGTATTCACCGACGTACTAGTATTGTACATAACATAGCTTCAGAAGTTTTCAAGTGGCTCACACTTATACAGCTATATGACTTACCTATCATATTACACCACATACTTTACAGAACATTGATACAGTGGGCTCAAAGCTACCAACACTCTACATAGTCTGTCCATACGTATATTCACTGGTGTATTGTTCCAAGTTTGAATACTAAAATAACTGAACGTATTTTAAGATAATTTATTTCTGGTTTGAGCTGAGCAAGATCATTTCGGGTTTCAGATCGGAGACAGTAGGTTTCATTGCTAGAAAAAATACCAGTTCTGATATATATATGATATGTAGTTTGATGATTAATCGATTTACATACTGAAACCACTGCATGATATTTACATCTATCTTGAAACGAAAGCCATTCAAGTTCACCAAACAGTTTCATATCTGTATTGTTTTCTTTTCCCCAAACAGTACTAGTAATCAAAAATTGACATTATACACGCATTATAAAAGAAATAATGTCATATGTAAGAAAAAAATAAGATTTTCGCTTCAAAAGTGCGATTTTTTTAATTTAATTTTGAGCACATCTTATTTATCTGAGCCAAGACAAAGCGTTTTCAATATACACACCTTCAACTTTTTGTGTGGTAACATTATTAATAAAAGTGCCATTTATCGTCAACCGGAAAGGAGAACACTGTTTAACCTTCGGCTTTGTACCAGTAACCATGCAGTTTGTTTTACGTGATACACAGTAGGAACGCCAGCCCTATGGCGTAGGAATATTTATCAAACAAGGTCACTTGATAAAATCGATAACAAATTCCATTATCGGGAAAATTGTCACTGGTCAGATTTATACACCTCTTGTCTATAAACTGTGATTAGGACAAAACACAATCACAGATCGTTGTTAAAGTAATAATATTCACAAACTACATTGTTCGAACATAATTGGTGTACACTTCGTGTAATTCCAGTTAATAGTTAAAGGTATTTTTCAAAGGGATGAATTTAGGTTGTTTTAAGGTTTAAATTGCCGACAATGCGCTTTTAAATCAAAACCGATTTATTTCGTCATTTTAGAAGCGAGAATAAAAACAAATGCATGTACGCGTAGATAAATCTTTCCTCTGTCCATATGCAAACTTTTAATGAAATCGGAGACAAGTACTTTTTTCCCCCAAAATTAACTAACATGACCCACGGACTCAAAGACGGCATAATGTATATACATTTACAGACGCGACCGGGTACACAAGAAATGAAATAATTCCATAATTTCAATACATATATTTCAAATGTATGTATCCATGCATTCCAGATTAAATTTCTGATCTATACATGCTTTTGGTTTATGCCGGAGTATTCAAAATAGGTTTTAACAAACCAAATTGCAACGGTACGTCGGGAAAGGAAATGAGAATGGTGAAAATATATGTTGCAGTGCTAATGTTCTGAATCCGGAAAAATAGCGAAAAAAATGAAGTTTTAACAGCGAGAATGATTTTTTTTTATGAAAGTGTTCATTGACATGTCTATTATTAAAAACCAAAATTTAAAGTCAATCAGAAAAAAGTACTTTTTTTCCCCCAAAATTAACAAAGTACACCGTAATCGCTAAAATATGAACAATCGCCTTTCGAAGTTAATGTACACGCGGGATATAAAACCATGAAATTATGAAATCCTTTTTAAGAGATATATTGATTTCAACATTGTTCTGTATTTAATAAATTATTAGAATAGAATGTTCGCAGTTTTTCTCAAGGACACCATTACGGTAGTATCCCTGCATCCCCGCCCCTCACCCCCCCCCCCCCCCCCCCCCCTCTATAGCGTATTGATTAAGTTATATATAGCTGCGAAGGCGCAGTTTTAATCAAATTCGATTTATTTCGTCATTTTAGAAAAAAAAAGCATGTACGCCTAAATACATTTTTCCTCTGTAGATATGTAAAAAAAAAAAAAAAAACGGAGGCAAGTCCTTTTTTCCCCCGAAAATTAACGAAGTACACCATAATCGCTTAAATACGCCGAATCAACGTTTCAAATCGATGTTCGCACGGAATAAAATGTGGAACTATGAATTCATTTATAACGATAAATCGATTTCAGCATTGTTCAGTAGTTGTTATATTATTGATGTAGTATGTTCACAGTATTTATGAGAGCAACATTACGGTAGTATGTATCCCTCCAACCCCGTGGGCTTCCCCCCTCCACTCCGTACAGAAACAATTAAATAATTTCGTTATGTAAACACATATTATTAAAATGTATGTGTCTATGTATTTTACACTAAATGTTTGATGCTTTGGGTTAATGTCAGAGTGCCCAGTTTATTTTAACAAACAATGTTGCAACGGTATATCGGAAAATGAAATCATGATGGCGGCAATATACGTTGCAGAGTTAATTTTCGAAATCAGAAAAAGCGATAAACTAATATAAGTTTAACAGGCAGAAAAAAGTATATTCTTTTAACTGTTCGTTTAAAACTGAGGGCGACTCGAGTTTTAAAGAAAGCAAGATTGGCATGTGTCCCTTTAACCAAGTAAATAAATGACTGACGAGTAACAGACATGCTACTGTCAGTAACAAACATGATTTTGTGTAAACTCAAAGATTGCATAACATAAATATGTGGTCATGAAATTGTGTCAATGGTTTGTGGTGTTGTGAAACACTACGCGTGAATCCGAAAAGTGCGGGTCTGTTATCTTTATATATAGGGCATATATAGTTATATATATATATTATTATTTTATATTTATTTGTATGGTCCCAGAACGCAGTCATACTCACTACTATATTGAAAGTAAATACTGAATATACATGTGCGGTGTGTTACGATCTATAGAATTTGAAAACAGACATATTAAACATTTCCCTGAAAATATAAAACGATGATAAATACTATATTCATAGAATTATTTTTTCCTGAAAAAAAAATACATGTTTGTTTTCAGCAGTTGAAATCTACTATATTCTGCGAATATTGCTACTTTGAAAATTTGAATACGTCTGTTTTCATCAAATAGCATGTTTTGTTTGTTTTAAAATATATTTTTTTTAATTTATGATTGCGGAATATGTCTTACACACTGTTGAATCCTGTAATTTAACAACAAGTGGTTTGGTTCACAGGCGACAGTATCGATGAACAAAACCACTTGTTTTAATGGATTCTACATTGTGCAAGAAAATATTAATATATTATACCATTACTATTATAACATGTGTGTTGTTTATAAATGTTTGATAATGGATGTCAGCAAGGAACTTTGACCTAAAAATCAAACGGATCATCCTCTTTCCACTGTCCACCAATGAAGTTTCATGAAATTTGCTTTAGGTAAAAGGAAAAACTGTGTGGGCAAGACTTTTCATTTTCCGGTCATGGTAACGGACCTTTCAACTACTGACTTCAAAATAAACAAAGATTATCATTTCACCAAAGGCAGTCAAAGTATGACGTTTTATGAAATTAGCTTTAGAGAAAGTAAAAAAGAGTTTCATTGCGGACAGGATTTTTCATTATCAAGTCACTGTGACGTTGACCTTAGATTTACTGACCTCAATATTAATAGGGATCATACTCTTACCAAAGGCAGTCATCCCATGACATTTGAATATATTTACTTCAGGGAAAATAGAGTTACGGTGTGGACAATGGTTTTCATGATCGGATCAGTGACCTAGACATTTGATCTCGAACTAAATAGGGGTCATTCTCTCACCAAATGCAGTCAACCCATATAGTTTCATGATACATGTATTTGCTTCAGTAAATAAGGAGTTACATTGTGGCCAAGGTATTAGGGTTATATTGTCCTTTGACATATTAACCTCAAACTCATCAAACGATGCAATAGTCTTATAACAGGCAGTCAACCCATGGCGTTTCAACAGACTTCCTCCAGGCAAACAGAAGTTACAGTGCGGACAATGCGTTTCATTATCCGGTCAGTGACCTTGACCGTTGACCCACTCACAATCTAAAGGATCACCCTCTCGCCAGAAGCAATCCATCCATTACGTTCATGATATTTGCTTTAGGGAAAGCGGACTTACAGTTTACAACATTTTACATTATCATGTTACGGTGACAATGACCTTTGACCTAATGACATCAAAATCAAAAGGCATCATTCTCTCACCAAATGCACTCAAACCATGAATTTTGATGAGATTTGCTTCTGGGGAAGTGGACAGTGCAGACAGGGTTTTTCATGATCATTATTGGGTCACGGCGTCATTGACCTTCAATATTTGATATGCACATACTGATGCTTCTTATAAAGTTTCGTAAAAATCCAACAAGTAGCGCAGACAAGATTTGTGACGGACGAACGGAAAGGCCAACTATAATCTGTCTCACCTACCATTTTGTGGTGGAAGACATATTTATAAAGACAATATTTTAGTTCATATGTATACTTTATTAAGCAAATAATTAAGCGAACATAAACTTCAGCATTGACTCTGGCCAGTGGTTTACATGGAGTCTTCTTCCACATGACATGCAGCCTGAAAGAAAATAAAAAGTAAAAATAAGTCGCGCAGAGTATTCAATTTGAATCAGGTGTTGCGAGGGGGAGCTAGGGCATGTTTAGGGGAATGGGACAGTTTTAAATTTAATTATTGTTTAACGCCTCATCAACACGTTGTTTAGGTTATTTCGAGCCGCCCCAAAGAGAGGAGGAAAGATAGATAGGCATCTAGGAACCCTGCCCTACGCTTACTACCGACTAGATACCTATGGTTCTTTAACGTGCTTGGAGGACAGACTCCGATACACAGGACCACCCGGTTTACGTTCCCATCAGACGAACGAGGCTAGCAGGACACATCGAAGTAACCAGTGGCGCCAGTAAGACACTGGATTCAAAGCCGACATGCTATAAACGTCCCTTGACCAAAACTGAGTAAATGGCACATCAAATAAAGGGTCAATACATATATTGTGTATCATACGAGTATATGATTGACCTGACATGATTACAGAACAATTTTAATGTATTTTTCACCAAACAGTACTACAGCAAGAGTATATTATAAGGAAAGTTAAATCCGACAGAGGGGTGCAATGCTCTATAAGCCATTTTTACTAGAAGGGGAATAAAATACAACTCTTAACAAAAATCTAAAATTGTTAAATTTTACACGTTTAGTTCATAGGATATTTTACTTTAATGACTTAGTAAGGTCATTTTACATGGGGAGAAAACATTAATATACAACTATTTATTTTCTATTTCAAAACCTGGTGATGCCGCTAGTTTTAGAAATAAAACACGATTAAATAGAAGACATTTTTGTAGATGTGTGGTCTGTTCTGATGTGAAAATGTGTAAAACAGACACAAGTTTTGAAAATTTGCTCTGTGTGCCTTTAATAAATTGGGGACCCATCACATAGACCATAATCATATTGTAATTAGTTGATGTTAAAGGTACACACGGCAATCTTGAAGTATTTATCAAGCATTAACATTAGCATCTCCATTTGTTAACCTGGTAACATTTTAAATTTAACCTGATTGCATTAAAAATTAAATAAAAGTGTTTCATTTTGTCTTCGTTATTCTATTAAATACTTAACTATATTATAGGTGCACTATTATCAACAGTTCTGAACTATTCTAATAAATAATATTAATGATGCACAAATGGAAACTATGCAGAAAAATTGACCGAACTCCAGAAGTTTAAAAAAAATAAAGATTGTCTAGTGTCCCTTTAACACAACTTGTTTTCGCATGCATCCAGTACATGTAGTTTACACGAGCTCATATGACAATCACGGTGCATTATCACTGAAAACATTTTTTACTGTAACTTTGAACAGCACCTTGCAAGCATAACACAAGGTCCATTTAAAGAACAACGCAAGTGTAAACATTTTTTAAAAGGGCTCCCACCTCAAAATGATCCACTGGCATTTAACTCGGCTTGACATTCTGAAGTCGTCAGTACCAATTCACTTAGAGCTGCTCAAGGGTACGATTCACATTTGAGGCCTCTCTGAAAAACAACATCAATCCAATGTCAATGATCAAACAGACATAGTTTATCCTTTGTTATACATTATGTAACATATTTAAAAAGGAAAACTCAACTTACTGTCATGGATATATATGTACACATATGTGTATGTAGATCTATGTTACTGTACATAAATATGAATCTGACCTGTCAATGGCTGTTTACATTGTTTCAGTGGTAGTTGTATCGGGTTATGTATTCACGAATGTGCGAGAAAATGGGGATAAGATAAAGAGAAAACGCTAACAATTTACATTCATGCATCTGAGGGGTGGGGGTGGATGAGGTTTCTAGTTTCCTTACCCACTCCTTGTTTTCGGTATTCAAGCTCCATCTGCCTACCCCCATCCCCCCACCCCCATCTACCGTACTTGGGTGGGCGGGGGTGCGGGGGGACATTGATAGCATGTCTACTAGTAATTGTTTATTCCACGAAACGTTCTACAGTTTACAGTACATCCAGTTATTGGAAAGATCGGAGTACACGAAAAATATGAACTTTCTATTATACAGTATACGCCACTTTTTTAGGCACTATATTTGACTAATGTCTAAATATGTACGATCTATAAGTGGTGTGTACTGTTCATTAACAAACACATTTTAATGACAAAACAAATACCTTGATAACGGACCTCTAGCAGCAGACAGTAATCCCAAATCCAATTTGCACCATGTCAATTTCACGTGTCAAGTTATGTCACGATGACCTGTCAACAACACTGCACCGGGTTGACACATAATGGGACGTTATTTCGTCCGGTAAGGTATTCGTTTTACATAATCTACGGTAAGAAACACTGTACGCGTGTTGTTAGACTCCATAGGTACCCGTAGTGCTCCCCGACGTAGCGCGCCCAATTTCGGACGTGAAAAAATGGCGTCTGTTTTAATCGAAAATTCGTAAAATAGTCCGTAAAATACAAAGAAATAGTCCATGTTCGCGGAGTTAAAATGCGAACAGAACTGATATGTTATAAGTCCGTGGCGTTCCTACTGAAATGGTTTTGAATTCTGTTTTGTATATTCTTACTTTCATAATCAGAATCATATATCGTGGAATCATCTGCATAAAGATAAATGTTCATTTCTTTAGATAAACGCTAAATCATGGATGTATAGAAGAAATAACATTGGACCAAGAATATACCCTTATGGGACACCGGTTGTGATTCGAACCATATTTGATTGAATTGTATCACCTTTCATCTTCTGTTTCCTATTTTTGAGATTTGATTCAAATAAGGTTAACATATCTATCTAAAAAATGATAAAGTTTTAATTTATGAAGGAGGATCTGATGATCAACTAGATCGAACGATAAATAACCTCCATAATATGTTAACATTTTAGGACCTATACCATCAAGGCCTATATCTGTGTTAACATATAATTTGTAAATCATTTTCTTAGCTTCAAACGGTGTTATTAGCTTTCTATCAAAAGTTAGGTGTTTGAGTCTAGTAATTTCTTTAAAGTGAAAACGTTCAGCTTTAAGTGTTTGTTTATTAATTATTTCAGCAATATTCACGAAATGCTCATTTAAGAAATTTGATGCAGCTGACAGTATCAACTGATGCAGTTGTCACAGCATAATCAGTTTGTGAGTCGTTAGGGTAGCTTTATTCCTTCTTGATCGTTATTATTTGATACACTATTTCTAGTTTTCCACGGTTGACTTGGATTTATATGTTCTTTGACAGCCTTATTATAAAATTATTATTTTTTACTTTTCTTTGCTATCGATAACGCTTTGTTACGAAGTCATTTATATTGCTCAAAAGTACGCTCCTTGCAGCATTTGTCTCGATGTTGAATAGTATTTTTCACTTTATCAAAAAAACATCCCGGTTGGTCACTAAATTTGACCCTTTTCTCATGTTTTGATAAGATATTATTTAAAATAGTATACAAAAACATAACTGAACTAATTGGATCAGATAAAGTTTCTACAATTTCAAGAGGTTCATGTGATAAATCATATAGAAAATATACTTCAGCAACTTTTTTAAAAGACCTGTTTTTAATTGTTTTATGCTGGCTGTGATTAGTTTTAATATTTGACGTAGCCCTTGTGAAACACTATAGGATAATGATCACTTGCACCGAAAAAATATACAAAAACTTCTCTTATAATAGACCGTGGGCTGCTACCCAAATTTTGACATATTGGTATCAGTCAAGCTGGCAAATTATAATATGAATTTCTTACGCTTCTTTTAAGCCATGCTATTACTTTAAGTTCGGTAGCTCAAGTAGGGTAAAACTATTGTTTTTAAAGAGAGGTAATTTTTAAGATCTTTTTCATCATTGATGTATATCATGGATTACCTCAAGCAATTGCTTTTTTGTATATGTGATTGCATTCAAAATGTTTACCTACGTCATGTAAACACAGTTCAAACCTTGAAAACGTATAAAAGCATAGACAATCAAACGTTTAAAGGGACACTGTCCGTAAGTAAGCAGATATTGAGCATAACCAAATAACTGTCTGACTTTTATTCAGTGAAATATATACATGAAAACATGAGCATAGACACTAAGAAGTCTGTAGTAATACATTCGTGAGTTTGAAAAAAAAAAGCTTAAATTATTTTTTGTAAATAAAGTGGGACTCGCCGTATTTACCTTTTCTGCGATCACGTGACTTCCATTAGCGCATTAGGTTTAAACATAGTATTTAGAGCGTAATATGTATAGCCCGCTTAGCTCAGTCGGGAGCTAGGTCGACCACTTTACGCTCACTATTATTACCGCGAGTGTTATTTTAGTTTGGGCTGCGAGTTCAAACGCCCGAAATGGTTTCTCTTTTTTTTTTGTACCGCGATTGAATTCCGTCAAACAATCCTGCTTTAATTAGTAAATATTCAGTAATGTTTGGTGTGTAATGTTTGCGAACATAATTAGTGTGTGTATTATAAGCTAAAAGTTACGGACAGTGTCCCTTTAACCATTTCAGTCATTAAACGCACATTATATTTGAAGAAGGTGAAGATAACCAAACAAATTAGAATACATTTATCCTTTCATTTAAGTAAATTACATGTCAATATAGTTTTTTAGATCACGTATACGAACCAATACGAACGAATGCAAGCGCGTGACCTTTCTGTAACAAAGGCGTTTCAATAAAGGGAGATAATAAAATTCGCTTTTAATTTTTAAATTGATAATATTGAGCTAATATTAAACCTTAATTCACAGAAACGTTACAATTCAAAGTTCCACATCATTTGATTTTGTGTCGTCTTCGTAGCATGGCAGACACATAGAGATCACTGTCTGTTGTCATCGTCGTCCGTCACGCTTTAACCTGCAATCTGAACTCGGCCATAACTTGAACAGTATTTAACCTATGTTCATGAAATTTCATGAACATCTTAATCACACCCCAAGGAAAGTCATAACACATTTTGGCAATGTTATGCCCCTTTTCATAAAACTGTAACCTGCAGCCTGACCTAGCTAAAAAACTTTAAATAATCACACGGCAGACGACAAAGGTGTTCCCTGAACACCCTTCTAGTTCGTTATTTAACGGCCTGTGATTATCAGCCCTTGATTCCATCATTGAATTACTACGCCTTGCACAACAAGTTAGAGTTTCCCCATTTTGTGACAAGCTAAGTCGGTAGCGACTCAGAGACATTTCCGCACCCACTGACCTCGATCGACGGTTCACCTCGTGAGACGCTGCTGTCAATCAATTTTGACACGGCTGGGGGAAAATGCGTGTAACTAACTACACGCGGTGTATTAAATGTACACAGGACTTGACTTACTAGTATTGTTTGTGTACATCATGACCTCGCCATTTTTGTGTGTGGCTTTTGTGGCTTTTTATGTACACAAGTACACAGCCAGATGAAATGTCAAAATCGTAAAAAGGGCTGGTAAGGTCAGAGAAGGCTCGCATTAATAAAACACGTGACCGAAAGCGGTGATACATTTCCCCCGGGGTACTTTAATCAGTACCCGTTTATATTACACGTCTACCTACAGTGCCTGCCTAAATTAATGTTGCAAAAGTTCTTAAGATCTAAACATGTGTATTTTCATCATCCAGAAAACTTATTACAGAATATCGTGACAGTTGCGGTATTTTTTCACTGAGAAAAAAATTATATACCATTTATGGTATTCAATATCTACTAGTATCAAGGCACACTGCTCCAATCCACGTTAAAGCTACAGACGCCCTATATCAATCGATTTCTTCTTTGTAGGCATGTCTTTATTTGTAACTTCATGTTCACCAGCTCATGTCGAAATCGGGTATTTAAGCGAGCAAATATAGCGCATGAAATCATTTGCTCGCTTAAATACCCGATTTCGACATGAGCTGGTGAACATGAAGTTACAAATAAAGAGCAAATATAGCGCATGAAATCATCTTCTCTGTGAACAATGACCCGTGCACGTCGGGGGGAAGGCACTGCAACACTGACTGGATAATCCCTTGTCAGGTTACCAGTCAGTGTTGTTGACCAAGATCGGTGTCGTCTCCGTTGTCCCGCCCGCCATGGAACATCGCCAGGAACAACCATCGAGGTGAAGAAGTTAGCTGAGCGTCGACAGTCTGTATGTGGAACCCCACGAATGTTTGGTGTGGCATATATGGGCTATGTATATATTGAATGTGTGGTCGACGACTCAGCAGCCTAACGGATCCAACGTGGGGAAAGCCTGGCGAGGTACATGGAGCAACGGAGTCAGCAACCTGCGTGCCTATAGAACTTGAGGCCTCCGGGGACGCAGGTTGCAGAGGCGGGGTGGCCCAAAGACAGGACCCCGGCCCAGTAGCGGATGTAGGCAACAACACCACCTAGCGGATGTAGGCCAGCACCACTCCAGACAGCACATCACCGCCGCAGCGAAACAACATAGAGCGAGAGCGACATACATCAACACATCAACAATAGAACCGACGCAGACATCACATCACACAGATACAACCTACACACCACAACGATGAAAAGTGCAGACATAATGCCGGGTCAACGTGGGATTCTTCACGGGGGCCCATATGGTAGAGGCACTCTTATCCTTAGAACAACAACAACAACAGCATGAAATCATTTACTGTATATACATCGACCAGTGCACATCGTACCTATACACAGGTAACAGTAATTTTTACCGAAAAAAAAAGTTAGCTTCTTTCGGGGCTCGAACACGACCTTCTGATTTCAAGTCCTGTGCTCTATCCACTGAACTACAACGCTACTTGAGAAAATAGTATACTAACTACCATATATTATGAGGCAAAATAACAACATATCTGAACGCAACTAAAGATGGTTCAATAAATATGCAGTCCATATTGTCGCACATGTAAATTAACATTGCCTTGTGTAATACTGTATCTTATCAATATGAAACTAATACCTCGTCTCAAATCAACCATGTATCGACTTGTTATTAGCGCTTGATGAGTTTTATATGCGATCTTGTTATTACGTAATGCCTATTTAGTGTTAAAAATGCTACAAAATACCAATATACAGTAGGAACGCCAGCCCTATGGCGTATGAATATTTATCAAACAAGGTCACGTGATAAAATCGATAACAAAATGACATTATTGGGAAAATTTGCACTGGTCAGATTTATACACCTCTTATCTATAAACTGTGATTATGACAAAACACAATCACAGATCGTTGTTAAAGTAATAATATTCACAAACTACATTGGTCGAACATAATTGGTGTACACTTCGTGTAATTCCCATTAATAGTTAAAGGTATTTTTCAAAGGGATGAATTTAGGTTGTTTTTAAGTTTAAATTGCCAACAATGCGCTTTTAAATCAAAATCAATTTATTTCGTCATTTTAGAAGCGAGAATAAAAACAAATGCATGTACGCGTAGATAAATCTTTCCTCTGTCCATATGCAAACTTTTAATGAAATCGGAGACAAGTACTTTTTTTTCCCCAAAATTAACTTACATGACCCACGGACTCAAAGACGGCATAACGCATATACATTTACAGACGCGACCGGGTACACAAGAAATGAAATAATGGAATTATTTCAATACATATATTTCAAATGTATGTATCCATGAATTCCAGATTAAATTTCTGATCTATACATGCTTTTGGTTTATGCCGGAGTGCTCCGAATAGGTTTTAACAAACCAAATTGCAACGGTACGTCGGGAAAGGAAATGAGGATGGTGAAAATATATGTTGCAGTGTTAATTTTCTGAATCCGAAAAAAATGCAAAAAAATGAAGTTTTAACAGCGAGAACGAATTTTTTTTCATGAAAGTGTTCATTGACATGTCGACTATTAAAAACCAAAATTTAAAGTCAATCAGAAAAAAGTACTTTTTTTTTCCCAAAATTAACAAAGTACACCGTGTTCGCTAAAATATGAACAATCGCCTTTCGAAGTTAATTTACACGCGGGATATAAAACCATGAAATTGTGAAATCCTTTTTAAGAGATATATTGATTTCAACATTGTTCTGTATTTAATAAATTATTAGAGTAGAATGTTCACAGTTTTTATCAAGGACATCATTACGGTAGTATCCCTGCAACCCCGCCCCTCATCCCACCCCCACCACCCTCTATACCGTATTGATTAAGTTGTATATAGCTGCGAATGCGCAGTTGTAATCAAATTCGATTTATTTCATCATTTTAGAAGCGAGAATAAAAACGAAATCATATAGATACATCTCTCCTCTGTAAATATGTAGAATTTCAATAAACGGAGACAAGTACTAATTAAGTAACAGGACCGTCCGACCCAAAGACGGCAACATTCATATCCATTAAGGAAAGACGACCGGCTACAAAAACAATTAAATAATTTCGTTATGTAAACACATATATTTAAAATGTATGTGTCCATATAGTTTACACTAATTTTTTATCTGTACATGCTTTGGGTTTATGTCAGAGTGGCCAATGTATTTTAACAATGTTGCAACTGTATATCGGAAAATGAAATCATGATGGCGGCAACATACGTTGCAGAGTTGATTTTCGAAATCAGAAAAAGCGATAAACTAATATTAGTTTAACAGGCAGAAAGAATTATATTCTTTTAACTGTTCGTTTAAAACTGAGGGGGCGACTCGAGTTTTAAAGAAAGCAAGATTGGCATGTGTCCCTTTAACCAAGTAAATAAATAACTGACGAGTAACAGACATGCTACTGTCAGTAACAAACATGATTATGTGTAGACTCGAAGATTTCATAACATAAACATGTGGACATGACATTGTGTCAATGGAGCAATTGCCAGATGTGTGGTGTTGTGAAACACTGTACGCGTGAAACCAAAAAGTGCGGGTCGTTTATATTTATAGGGCATATATAGTTATATATATATATTTATATATATTATTCTTTTATATTTATATGGTCCCAGAACGCAGTCATACTCACTACTATATTGAAAGTAAATACTGAATATACATGTGCGGTGCGTTAGTAACTTACGATCTGTAGTATTTGAAAACAGACATATTAAACATTTCCCTGAACATATATAATCATGATAAATACTATATTCATGGAATTATTTTTTCCTGAAAAAAAAATACATGTTTGTTTTCAGCAATTGAAATCTACTATATTCTGCGAATATTGCTACTTTGAAAATTTGAATACGTCTGTTTTAATCAAATAGCATGTTTTGTTTGTTTTAATATATATATTTTTTTTAATTTATGATTTAAAAAAAAAATGGATGATCGGAATATGTCTTAAACACTGTTGAATCCTGTAAATTAAAAAGAAGTGGTTTGGTTCAGAGGCGACAATATCGGTGAACAAAACCACTTGTTTTACCGGATTCAACATTGTGCAAGAAAATATTCATATATTATACCATTAATATTATAACATGTGTGTTGTAACAAATGCTTATCCTTGGATAGTGGACTTGACCTTTTACCTAAAAATCAAACGATCATCCTCTTTCCACTGTCCACCAATGAAGTTTCATGAAATTTGCTTTAGGTAAGAGGAAAAACTGTGTGGGCAATACTTTTCTTTTTCCGTTCATGGTAACGGACCTTTCAAGTACTGACTTCAAAATATACAGGGATTATCATTTCACCAAAGGCAGTGGAAGTATGAAGTTTTATGAAATTAGCTTCAGAAAGTAATAAAGAGTTTGATTGCGGACACGATTTTTCATGATCAAGTCACTGTGGCGTTGACCTCAGATTTATTGACCTCAATATTAATAGGGATCATACTCTTACTAAAGGCAGTCAAACCATGACGTTTGAATATATCAGGGTGATATTGACCTTTGACCTATTAACCTCAAAATTATTCATGAGATTTGCTTTAGGGAAAGTGGACTTAAGTTTACAATATTTTACATTATCATGTCACGGTGACAATGACCTTTGACCTAATGACCTCAAAATCAAAAGGCATCATTCTCTCACCAAATGCACTCAAACCATGAATTTTGCTTCTGGGGAAGTGGACAGTGCAGACAAGGTTTTTCATAATCATTATTGGGTCACGGAGCCCTTGACCTTCAATATTTGATATGCACATACTGATGCTTCGTACAAAGTTTCGTCAAAATCCAACAAGTAGCGCAGACAAGATTTGTGACGGACGAACGGAAAGGCCAAATATAATCTGTCTCACCTACCACTTTGTGGTGGAAGACATACTTATAAAGACAATATGTTAGTTCATATGTATACTTTATTAAGCAAATAATTGAGCGAACATAAACTTCAGCATTGACTCTGGACAGTGGTGTACATGGAGTCTTCTTCCACATGACGTGCAGACTGAAAGAAAAGAAAGACATAGAATAAAAAGTTAATATAAGTCGAGCAGAGTATTCAATTTGAATCAGGTGTTGCGAGGGGTGGGGGGGGGGGGGGGAATGGGACAGTTTACAAAGAGGAGGAAATATACATAGGCATCCAGGAACCCTACCCTACGCTTGTTACCGATTAGATACCTATGGTTCTTTAACGTGCTTGTAGGACAGACTCCGATAAAAGGACCATCCGGTTTACGTTCCCATCAGACGAACGGGGCTAGCAGGACACATCGAAGTAACCCAGTGGCGCCAGTAAGAATTGAATCCGTGTTCACTGGATTCAAAGCCGATATGCTATAAACGTCCCTTGACCAACACTGAGTAAATGGCACATCAACATGGGGAGAAAACATTAATATACAACTATTTATTTTCTCTCTCAAAACCTGGTGATGCCCCTAGTTTTAGAAATAAAACATGATAAAATAGGGCAGTTGAGAAGACACTTTTGTAGATGTGTGGTCTGTTCTGATGTGAAAATGTGTAAAACAGACACAAGATAAGAAATTTGCTCTGTGTCCCTTTAATAAATTGGGGACCCATCACATAGACCATAATCATATTGTAATTAGTTGATGTTAAAGGCACACACGGCAATCTTGGAGTATTTATCAAGCTTTAACATTAGCATCTCCATTTGTTAACCTTGTAACATTTTAAATTTAAACCTGCTTGCATTAAAAGTTATTTTTGTCTTCGTTATTCTATCAAATATATTATAGGTGCACTATTATCAACAGTAAGTAATGTGTAAAACAATTTCTTCTGAACTATTCTAATAAATAATATGTATGATGCACAAATGCAAACTATGCAGAAAAATTAACCGAACTCCAGAGGTTTTAAACAAATAAAAACTGCCTAGTGTACCTTTAACACAACTTGTTTTCGCATGTATCCAGTACATGTAGTTTACACGAGCTCATATGACAATCACGCTGCATTATCACTGAAAAATTTTTTTACTCTAACTTTGAACAGCACCGTGCAAGCATAACACAAGCTCCATTTAAAGAACTACACAAGTGCAAACAATTTTTTAAAAGGCTCTCACCTCCATATGATCCAATGGCATTTAATACGGCTTGATATTCTGAAGTCGTCAGTATCAATTCACTTAGAGCTGCTCAAGGTCACGATTCACATTTGAGGCCTTTCTGAAAACAACATCAATCCAATGTCAATGATCAAACAGACATAGTTTATCCTTTGTTATACATAATGTAACATATTTAAAAAAGAAAAGATAAAAGAAGAACTAAATTAAATAAAGCATGGATACTACTTGTGCTCAATAACACGGTTAATGTAATAAAAACATCTCTCATCATTCATTATACATGTAAAATATAATGTAGCCTAACTGGAGATCCATTAAAATCATTGTTCCACTTTCACAGCATATTTCCAGCCCATGGAATAGTCATTTCTTTTGAGACACATTGGAGGCAAGCGTAGTAGCTCCACCTCCTTAAAGGCTTTAAGTGAAGTGTACTTTCTCGAAACTGCGTTGTTTATTTCGCAACAGAAAGTATGTAATAAATGTAAATAAATGTCAATTCAAAATCACTTACTTGCCTCAAAACTTTACTGTACATAAATAGGAATCTGACCGATTTCAGTCAAATGTCTATGGCAGTTTACATTGTTTCAATGGTAGTTGTATCGGGTTATGTGCGAGAAAATGGGAATAATATAACGATATAGAGACAACGCTAACAATTTACATTCATGCATCTGAGGGGTGGGGGGGGGGGGGTTCTAGTTTCCTTTCCCCTCCTTGTTTTCGGTATGCAAGTTCCATCTACCCCCACACCCCAATCTACCGTACTTGGGTGGGAGCGGAGTGCTGGGGACATTGATAGCATTTCTACTAGTAAATGTTTTATTCCACGAAACGTTCTACAGTTTACTGTACATCCAGTTACTGGAAAGATCGGAGTACACGAAAAATATGAACTTTCTATTAAACAGTATACGCCACTTTTTTAGGCACTATATTTGGCTAATGTCTAAATATGTACGATCTAAAAGTGGTGTGTACTGTTTATTAACAAACACATTTTAATGACAAAACAAATACCTTGATCATGGACCTCTAGCAGCAGACAGTAATCCCAAATCCAATTTGACCAACATGTCAATTTCACGTGTCAAGTTATGTCACGGTGACCTGTCAGTCACCAACACTGCATCGTGTTGACACATAATGGGACGTTATTTCGTCCGGTAAGGTATTAGTTTTTACATTATCTACGGTATGAAACACTGTACGCGTGTTGTTAAGACTCGAGGTTCCCGTAGTGCTCGCCGACGCAGCGCGCCCAATTTCGGGTGTGAAAAAATGGCGTCTGTTTTAATTGAAAATTCGTAAAATAGTCCGTAAAATACAAAGAAATAGTCCATGTTCGCGGAGTTAAAATGCGAACAGAACTGATATGTTATAGGTCCGTGGCGTTCCTACTGATATAGCAGTGATCTAGAGGTTCAGCGTACATCTGTCAAATCTTACAAGTGCAAGACTTTGGTTCAAATCCCGTTCCGGGCAACTATTTTTTAATCACATATATTCTTATATTTATCGATGTTACCTGTACGAAGGCTAAATAAAAATGTGAAATTTTACGTATCGATTTCTCCTTATATACCGACTTTTGGGGTGTTTGTCGATTTGAAACTACTTCACACGTGACTCATTCATAGTCAAGAGTTATTACCAGTTAAAATAGGGACTGTACAGCTTTAAGGACACATTTCCCAACGCTACTTGGTCGTTGAAAAAGCATGGGAAGCTTGAATATTTACAGCCAGCACGCTTCATGACTGATCAACTCAGGTATATATATAAATTGAGGCCCGCTCTTAGTTTTTTATTTGTATAGCATTGCTATATTGAGGGCAAGAATAGCTTAACATCACTTTGTAATTTACTTAATGAAGAAATATATGTTCATAATTAGCTTTTGAATACACAACTTATCTGGTATTTCTTAATTGTTTTTAGACCAAATATCAGAGCACTACACACTAAATATACAACATTCTTTAATGTGTTATTATGTGTACTGGTCACAAATGCTTTATTGGGTGGGCCTCATAATCTGAAGCAAAACTGAATATCACACTTTGCTCATGAAATTGTATGGCTAACAGTGATTTACAGTTACCTATAGAAATTCTCTCCCCAAACAAATACAATAGGCTCGAAATATGTCCTTAATGTTAATGTTTTCCTCGCTACCCAATTATTTCGAAAAAGTCATGTTTCATTTCACTACGCGACACGAAATGAAGGTATATAAATATAAAACAATAACACGGTGCCGAGCAGAAACAATGAGGGCAGAACAATGTTTGACATGCATTTTGACAGGTCAATCTGGTGACGTTCAGTTTGTATTGGCCAACAGTTACACGCTGGCAATTTCGGGCCAATCGGAACTGATCAAGCAGGCTCTCAAAAGGCCACGTTTGATCAGAGTCTTGATGCGCTTTAAATTGATCATGTCCAGGTAAACGCTTGTCATTTTCAACGGGGCGAGAAAGGTCAAGACGGTACAATACAGACGAACGTTTGATTCGCCGCAAAGTGGAGTTTCTCAACCTGTTGTGCAAGGCGTAGTATATACAAGTGTTAAATTCACCATCACACTAATATGTGTATAGCCGTAATTGTAAAAGTACACCACTGTTAAAAAGGAGAAGATTTTCTTTATAGCCATGTGCCTTCAATACACATGAAAAGCGTGTACGTAGTAGTCACTCATTGTAAATCGAAATATGTGGTATGGTTAAACATTCGAATCAAAAGTGTATTTGTTCGGATTTTTACTAGTATATTGTTATTTGGTTTGGACCGTTTTTGTTCGAATATAGACATGTCTAATGATCATTCGGTTTTGTAAAATAGTCACTCAGTTGTGTTTAACATATCCACAAATATAGTTACCGGTTATAATATTTTGTCACAGAAAGTCCGTCAATGTCCCCGTACTACTGGGATTATTTTGAAACCACATGTTCTTTGAAATAGTAACTTTGCCATTTTACAATGGTGTACTTTGAAATTTGGATGGTGCGATAACATGACTTTAGACATGATGTCTGCTCTCGCTGGATAAATGGACTATTTTATGAAACAATTTCTTTCTCATAAATAAAACACCTTCGAGTAAAATTGCATCAAACTTTTCGGATCTAAAAGGCATAATTTCAGCCATAAGTATTCTTTCTGATGTTATGTTCACATCAATAGTGTTGAATTACTGCCATGTACTCATTTGAACATACCAATCTTTTTGTATAAAGATGGAGGACCAATTATCCTTATATATACAGCAGTTGTTAACGAGTGTTACACGTGCTTAACACAGGGTATATACAAAGGCACTGTTGCAAAGAGGTTTGAAAGACTAGCAGAGCAATCTTTGTTTCAGTTCTTGGGAGTAGGAAATCTTTCTAAAACGAAAGCGACTGATTTACAAAGTAGTTTGAGGATATGACTGCTGAAAGAAAACTATAATCCAGATACCGCTTAGGCAATATGACAGAACATCCTTAAAGACATGTTTTGAAAAAAGGTAGTTAAATATTATTTTAAACAGCATGTTTTCTAAATGGACACAAAGTCCACAGAAAAAAATGATGGTGACATTTTCAAATAGATTTCCAGTTATTAATTGTTCCAGGGTCTCATTACAACGGCTTGTTGTATGCCAATCCTACTGCGTTGTGGATTCAACTGGTCAACTCTTGATGAGCAGTATTCCACATGCATATGCAGCAGCAGCGGCAGTACAACTTTTGCGTGCATACCACCATTCTGAACGTACCTTTAGAATAGAGATGGGACAAATTGGACTTTGTTATAATGCCTGTTATAACTTATAACAGATGACCCATCTGTTCCTTTATAACTTCCGAATGTTATCAAGTTATCTTGCGAAACATGGTTTCATACTTTACACTGTACTTGCAGAAAGCCTATACTTCCCTGTATTGTAGCATGCTGTGAATGCTGGGGAGTTAGTTGTAGCATGTTTACTAGATTCAGAATGCTAACATGCATCAACATTCGGCAGATGAAAACGTAGTATTCTGTTAGAGATGTTATCATTAGTGTCTAATACCCTCTTACAATAGTTAAGCGACGTATATTATTATTTTCTTAAACACTACTTTTATTTTTGAAATGCTCTTTTCTCAACCCAAAATCGAAATATACTTTCCTCGGTTCTGTTAATTGGCATACGTTTTGTTTTTGCAATAGTTTAATAAAAGAAATACTGCAAAAGCATTTAAATATTCATATTATGAGTTTGAGTTTAATTATCAAAATCGTTTACAAGTTTTATAGATTTATTCTCTTATATTTTAAGACAAATCTAATATAAAAAATTGTTTATTCCAAACCTGGTCACATGTACATGAATGTAATATAAATCTTCCATTCCACTCCTTTATATTGTAATACAATTATAATTCTCACAAATAGTCCAGTTTTCAGCGGCTTTTGTTTAAATTTCAATAATTTGTGCCAAAAGAAATGGCATTTTCAAATCTCTGATCCTTTAGAACTACTTCTTCGGTAGTTTATGAAAATTTTGCATTTAAATATAATATGAAGACTTCTGTTTTACTACGTTTTAAGTATAACTTTAATTTTAAATAACTATTCCGAAAATCAGCGACTTTAATTCATTTTTTGTTGATTTATCCCAATTTTTCAAGATTTGTTCATTCCAAATATATGTTTTTAAGAACATAACTATAAGAGATAGCTATAGGAACTTTCTCCTTATATTGTTATGAGAACTATATTTTTAAAAATAATCCCATTTTCAGCGATTTTGGTTTAAATATTCGACTTTTGGTCCAAAAAAACCCCGGCTTTTCCAAATCTGTGATCCTTTAGAACTTTTGTTTATATCTCAGGTCATATTTAGATGTATGAACATACTTTAACAACTTTTGTTTTGTTTAATTGGAAGTGTTAATATTTTTTTATAATTATTTCAACAAATCAGCGATGTGTGTGCTTTATTTGCTGATTGCACCCCAAAAATGTCAAGCTGTATACATTTTGTTCATTCCAAATATTTTTTATCTAACTGAATTTAACAGACAACTTTCAGAAGCTTCAGCTACCTAATTTTGCTACCATATTAATATTTAAAAATATATTCCATTTTTTTTGTGTGAATTTTGTTAAAATTTGCATGTTTTTGCCCAAACAAAATATGCTAAGCTACCGTTTCAGAAAAACTGTCATGGCTATTTATTTTATTTACTAAGAATTACTTAAAAGGTGGTTGCATTTAACATTTGCCAGCTGAGCTGGTACCGAAAAGTTGAGTAGCCCATAGTCTATAACATCTTAGATATGGTATAGAAGAGCAGTTGGGGATTTTGACTAATTGTGAATTAGAATAGGGTTTACTATCATTATTTGCAATAAAAAGGTATGTTTAAAAGACACTAATCCGCCAAATAACAGAAACATTACACTGCAAAACTGTTTATCATAACTCTACCCACAAGTTCAGGTCAGATAATAATGTATATGTGCCGATTAAAAGCATTTTTTCACGGGTTCTTAAAATACCCGTGACTGAATGTGCGTAAAATTAATAACGAGTTGGTAACTCTTAATACGACGCTCCAGTTTCTGCATTTGTCCTGGCTGGTTAAAGCTGTTTATATTGTGTCTATAGATGTATACACCTCATCATCAGTAGGTTTAGACACGGTGTACACATGTTGTTAAATGTGACTTTTGCTGGCGGGATAGCTACTTTAAATCTCCTAATACATGAGTTTCCCATTTATCAATATCAGCCATATCCAGTTTTTTATACGCATTCATCCAAATCTGACTTGAAATCTGGTGGGCGATAAAAGAAATTTAGCTGGAAAGGTTTACTATTGTGAAATATATTTTGGAACCAAATTGATTCCAAGCTTTCATTTTCGAGATCATGACGACGCTTATAAGGTATGTTGTCTGCAATATAAGCAATTAAACTTCCGCCTGACTTCCCCTTACGATCTTTTCTCTGAACGGTAAAATAATACATACGTAAAATGTTATCTGCAATATTTTTTGATAGAAAGGTTTCAGATAAGCCCAATATATCAGAAACATTTGGTAAACCTAATACTTTATCTCGTCATGTTTAGGTAATATACGACAAATGTTGATGCTTGTTATATGTAACCCCTTTCCATCATACTGAAATAGTCTTAGATTAGTATCTGCAGACGATAAAACAACCGGTGGTTTCCCAAAATCACTTAAATTAAAAGAATCATTACATGGCAGTAAATCGGAATTTTTGCATTTTGAATATTTTTTACTGCCATTGAAACAATGGCAGTAAAAAATATTCAAAATGCAAAAATTCCGATTTCAAGATAATTATCAGAATTACTAATTAAAATGTCTTTGTTTAGTTTGAATGTGAATCAAAAATTTTACAACAGGATAAATGCAATGGTCGTTAAATTTTCCATTACTCTGAACAGTGAAACATTAGGTAAAGATTCCTGGTCTTTGGGTTTTAAAACAGAAAATGTATTGAAATTACTTACATATGCAGTTATGAAAACAAGTTCATCACACATACAGTACATATTATCACAGTCAGAGCAAATACAGTTTATAAAATCAAACCTGTTTTGTCCTTGAATTCCTATTTATCCATAACTTCCATACCGACAGACACGAGTGCTATGATTGTCACGTCCACAATTCCAGCAGTGGCTGTTTCTGTGATTTCCATGTCATCTGCCAAACTAGTTTTCGTCTACATAACCTCGTGAACTGTCCAAGTGATCGCGCTGTCGTCTGTCAAAGTGGTTTCCTCCTTCATAACCTCGAGAACTGTCCTCGTGATTGCGCTGTCGTCTGCCAGACTCGTTCCCGTTTACATAGCCTTGAGAACTGTCCACGTGATCGCGCTTTCGTCTGCAAAACATATGTCCGTCTCCATAACTTCTACGAGAACTGTTCACAAGATCGTGCTGGTTAACCTCCAGATGCTCCTCATGCTGTGTGGTACCACTACGCTTCAGGATTGTCAGTGTCGTGTTGATAATGTGTATACGCCTGCTAGTGCCGTCATTGCTAAGATGTATTACATCCCGTACATAGAAACGTTGAACAACACTACCATTTCCATAAACAAAACACTGAAGTGTGAAGTGCATTCGTCGTCAGTTTGATTGATAGTTTCAGTAACTGGCGTGACTTCAACATCTGTACGAGGGCAAATTGTACAGATGAAACTGTACATTTTTCTTTCTTTAAGCAGTTGCAAATGCCAGTCACATCCCGATAGAATGGTTCAATCTGCTTCTTTTCCGCACCGTCATTCCCACCTATGTACAGTATTACTGTAGAGTACGGGCTCATGTCTGCTTCTTCAAGTGTTTGTAAAAGCCGTGTTGTTGTAGCACCTCGTAATGTTTTGACATCAACAGTCGTTTGCAATCCAAGTGAAATGATGCCTTTCTAAATAGAATAACCGATTACAAGTGTTTTAATTTTTCTTGCGTGCGAATCTGACGGGTGGTTTATAACTTCATTCATGCTGCGATTTGGTGTTCTTTTATGCGTGTTGATGGTTTGAAGAACAGTGGATGCTTTGGGTGTTTCTCGTATGTTTTGTTTTTCGTCATTCTGTGATTTTATACGGTCAGATATGGATTGAAATCTTCTTTGAAGCGCGTCAGTCGATTTGCAACGTTTGGCCTCAGTTTCTTTACTACACTCACTGACGGTCTCAAGTTGTCTTTGTGTACATTGTGCATTCACTGAATTTTGCGTTTTGATACTTTGACTTTTATCACGCATTACTGATAGTTGTGACACTGAGGATTCTTTATTGAAGATGGGCTATGAAAGAGACTCAATGCTGAACTTAGTTTATATTTGTTGGAATAACAAGGCCATGGCTTCAGCATAATATAACAAGAAACATAATGTGCATAACAAATGTGCAGTCACGATATTTATAACAATTTGAAAAATGGTCATAGCTCCGACCAAGTTTTGAAGTGAATGAAAACTGTACTCAATGAACCCTGGAACCAGATGTTCACAAAGCCAGATATTTAAAATTTAGTTGCGTTCCTTCAAATGTTCTCGTAAAATAATTACTACACACTGCTGTGACCGCGACATACTGCCAACCCTGTGGAATATCCACCGCTGAAGCCACGACAACAGGATTACTATTCTTAGGACTTCACATCTGTATTAGGATACGCTGTGCCCAAACCGCCATTTCTCGAGTAATGTAACTGAAATGTATATAAAACTGGCAAAGCAAATCAGAACAATAATATGCATAGGTAATAAAATGAGGGTATGGGAGGGAGGGTATTTTTCATAAATGAACACGACACATGCTAAACTTTGCAATTTACATCTGATACCACCTGCAGAAAATGGCCGCATCTTTAGAGACAGATAATTGGTGTAGCTTACGATTTACACACTCATTAATAAACCAAAAACAAATAAGCAGGATTGCGAAAATTGTTTATGAAAATTATCAATCCCACTTAAATAAAAGGATTTATGTCGATGAACGACACATCCCATTATTGAAGATGGGCTATGAAAGAGACTCAATACTGAACTTAGTTTATATTTATTGGAATAACAAGGCCATGGCTTCAGCATAATATAACAAGAAACAAAATGTGCATAACAAATGTGCAGTCACGATATTTATAACAATTTGACCAAGTTTTGAAGTGAATGAAAGCTATACTCAATGAACCCTGGGACCAGATGTTCACAAAGCCAGATATTTAAAATTTAGTTGCTTTCCTTCAAATGTTCTCGTAAAATAATTACTACACACTGCTGTGACCGCGACATACTGCCACATGCCACAAGTGGTGACAGAGGCACCACCCACCCACACACACACAAATTAAATAGATACCGGTGCCATTTGATATGCCTTGTTTAACAATGACAGGATAAATAATACTCATCGAACCAATGGAATAGCCATGAAATAAACCATATGAAAAGCATCTGAATTCTTCCAAGGTCTTGGAAAATGGAACGCCACTAATAAATCCATTGTCAATGTATCAACCAGTTCTGGGGATCTATTCCCAAATTCTACACCAAATATTTTGGATACATCTGACATTCGCAATGTCGCTTTGTGATTTATGTGTAACTTGTATAACTGTAAGAAATGGAACATTACATACAATACCAACACTGGGCCTCTATGACCTGTCCACAACATCACGCCCGGTACACCCACTTTTTTGTCAGGAACTTTTGACTGGCCCTAAGTCAACTTGATAGTGACACAAACTGAAATATAAGGCAAAGTCTTTGAGAGAATGAAATAAAATAAAGCCTTAAATAAGTGACAGGTATCCAATTATAAGTAAGCAGCATCTGCAAATACACCAGTATACAAAACAACAGCCACTATAATGAAAACAACCCTGTACACAAACAAATAAATGTGTAAAGTGGATCGCTAGACAAATAACACTGGACCTTTTATAACCCGTCTTATTAGCAGCAGCAGTCAGCAGCAGTCAGCAGCAGCAAGTTAAAAATTTGCTGAAATCCACAAAAACTCTTGAGGTATACTTATCAGACATTTGTTAAGAGAACCTATTGCAGAAACACTGCAATTACTGTCAACAACCACAATTTCATCATCAGCCCTGGAGAGTGAATAATAGCAGCAGAAGTTAAATGTATAGGGCACAACGACGACCATAACATCAATGGCCAACATAATGGCTTGATTCAACATTAATGTTCATTAACAACATGGTGACATACAAGTTATTTATATAAATTGTTTTCATAATAGTTTCATGATCAGCCATGGAGAGTGAATAATAGCAGCAGAAATTAAATGTATAGGGCACAACGACAACCATAACATCAATGGCCAACATAATGGCTTGATTCAACATTAATTTTCATTAACAACATGGTGACAAACAAGTCATTTATATAAATTGTTTTCATAATAGTTCCATGATCAGCCCTGGAGAGTGAATAATAGCAGCAGAAGTTAAATGTATAGGGCACAACGATGACCATAACATCAATGGCCAACATAATGGCTCGATTCAACATTAATTTTCATTAACAACTTGGTGACAAACAGGTTATTTATATAAATTGTTTTCATAATAGTACTTAAAGAGCATTATCAGAAGCAAGTTATCATTGACATCATCCTCAAAATGACACCAGAGTTGTATTTACTTATTTAGTGTTCTAATGTGTATAGCTCTACTAAATCAGTGATTAAAGGGTCACACGGCAATATTTTTTCATTTTTATTTTTTATTCAAAGTAGCCGCACAATTTATTAATCCAGTATCATTTGGACTTAGAAGTTGCTTGCATTTTCTTATTATTATGCCATGTTTAAATATATAATTGATGCAATATAATCAACAGTTAGTAATATCAACTTTTTATTTATTTATTTTTATTTTTTATTTATTTATTTTTATTTTTATTAACCTAACTGACTTAAAGCCATAATTTATTAACCCGATTGACTTAAAGCCATAATAAAGTAGAACACAAGTCCTGTTTCCGTAAGCGTTGCAACATCTGTTCCGTCAGCCACAACTTGCCATCCACCGTTAACCGTATCGCTTGCAGATTCCGACTACGACTCGCACTGTTTCTTCTGTAACAATGTGTAGCCAATCCACCATCTCAGACGTCAGTTGCTTAACGATCTTCTCACGAACTCTTGAGATACCACCAGCTCCTGCTGTCCTTATCTATTTTGCTGATAGGTTCATCCAGTACCTGCGTCCTGAGTCGTCATCGGCCCCTGGACTGCTTTACGGCAAATATGGCTCTGTGACTGTAGTTTAGGCATACTGTATTTCTGAAATAAATTGCTAAAATATTGAACCCTTGCACACTACATTAAATAAAACTTTTTATTTTCATATGAACCCCATCAACTATTTGAACACTGTCATATTTAATCCAGTGTTCAATCCTTGCCTTGGCCATGCAATGTATCCCTGAGCAAGGGAATTAATCTGTGTTGCTCAGTACTGGTTCCACCCAGGTTGCAAGAACAGGTTTCCCAATCGATGGAAATTAATAATTTAAAGTAAAGTTAACAAAGAAAGAATTCTTCTTCTTCTTCTCGGTCATATTTAATCCAGTGTTCAATCCTTGCCTTGGCCATGCAATTTATTCCTGAGCAAGGGACTTAATCCATGTTGCTTAGTACTGGTTCCACCCAGGAAGCCAATTTAAAAGTTGCAAGAACAGGTTTCCTAATCGATGTAAATTAATAATTTAAAGTAAAGTTAACAAAGAAAGAAATCTTCATCTTCTTTTTCTATGCCCAAATGAAACCCCTGGCACTTCTTCCCGGCAGGTGCCCCTTTTCCCTGTGCCTTAGATGGTCCTTTACTCGCATACGGGCTCTTCGGCGGTCTTGCCGATATGCATCTTGTATTACTGAAATAAACTGCTTAAATATAAACACCTCGCATTTACATTCCAAATGCCAACACATAGCATTTACATTATTATCGGTAGATATATAAATAGTGTTAAGCAAATTGCATTTGTCTTATTACTAATGGTTGATTAGAATCAATATCACGCTAATAATATCCTAAACATACTATGGCATGAGAAAAATCAATGAAAACTTCACTTTTCATTTAATTACCTGAACTGGTTTTATAAATCAAGACTCAAATGCGTCCATTTCGGACACTTCAATATTGCTGGGTGTCCCTTTAAAATATTTCAAACAAATTAATAACAAAAGCATGTACATTTCTGCTTAATAGTACATTTCTGCTTAATACAGTAAAAACAACTACTTATATATTCAAACCTCTCTTTAACCACTTAAATAAACGTCTCTTGATGTCTGTCAGTCGACAAAATAAGAAGAAAGTCATCTGACAATGGAACCCTTTCTCGCAATGCAAATTGAGTAATTACGGACAAGGGAGATAACATCTATATTAATAGCATAAATGACACTATAGTCTATAGAACTAAGGTAAACTGAATAGAAGTACCACAGCCTGGTTCGTTTCCCTTGTTTTTAACAACGAAACTGAATACTCTGTCTTCACGATCGTATTATACATCAACCAACGAGATGTTGGCACATCAACCAACGATATGTTGATATACAGATGACCTTCACCTTATTCAGTGCATACTTACCGACAGTTGTTCGTAGATTATAAACAATGGCCAGGTTATTGGTAAATAAATAATAAATATACCCCCTGATAAGTTAACGATTTAATGGTGGCAGTCCAACGCCCTGTTCACGATTTCGCCATGACGTGTTGATTTTCCCACGATCACCAGTTGAACATGTTCATAATTTGAGTGAATAAATATCTATTAAATCAAAACCATCGAACATTTACTACTGCACATTTACGATCAATAATATCCGAAAATTAGCCATCTCAATTACTACGTAATTATTTTTCATAAATGAACACGACACATGCTAAACTTTGCAATTTACATCTGATACCACCTGCAGAAAATGGCCGCATCTTTAGAGACAGATAATTGGTGTAGCTTACGATTTACACACTCATTAATAAACCAAAAACAAATAAGCAGGATTGCGAAAATTGTTTATGAAAATTATCAATCCCACTTAAATAAAAGGATTTATGTCGATGAACGACAAATCCCAATATGTACATTAAGGCAACTTTGTAGTTCGCTTACCGGTAATCCTCTTGAATACTTCGTAGTAGTTCCTTGACAGATGCAAACTCATATTTGGTAAAGAATTCATCACAACATTGTGTAGTTTTGTCACGCATTAAGATCTGTAAATCTTTCTCCGATGACACAACACTATCGTGGTCAAGGCGCATTTCTTCTGTTCTACTCTCTGTAGCATATGCTTGTTTCAGAAGACTGGTGTCATTTACATCATCATCAAAAACGCTAACAAGAAGTCAGGCAAGTTTTCTGTAACATATGCTTATTTCAGAAGTTTGATTCATTCTCATCATCGTCAAACAAGTTAGAAAATGATTCAGGCACGTTTTCACCGGTGTTAGAAAGTTCCATAATACAACCGATTTCAGACTGTACTAAGTACTAAGTCCGTTTCTGTGAAGATGCGCTGATGTTTGCCGTTGACTAATCCGAAGGTGTAGTGTGGTATAAATTTAATGTGTATAAATGCTTCCTAACTTCTAATATCTTATACTTGTTTTCCACTTAAATACCTTTCTTGTCCAGAACCGGAATGTGATGGCAAACGATATTGTTCCTTTCTTCATTGTAGTAAGTATACCCTGCAGAATTTACTTTTTATGTAAGTATCGGCATTTAAAGTAATCCGAAACACTCCTCCCGTCTCTTCAATTTGAATATTCCTCTGTTTGTTGCTTTTTTTCTGTCTTTTTCGAAATTTTCCCTTTTTTTAAAACATAAGTTCTACTTTCATTCGCCATTACTCCCTGCACTTTCATTTTTTTTCGTTCGTTTTGCAAGATTCCTTTGCAGTTATCGCAGAAAATATACGACAATCAATGAAGAAATAATAGGACTATTGAAAAGACAAGTTTTAACATAAATAACACTCAAATAACGTAAAAAAACGCAATTTCTAACGTCCGATTTCTTAAATACGGGTTTTGTTTATCCCTTTCAATTAAATAAGGCGAAATGTATAAAATGTTAATATACCTAATATGGTAATAACAAGACCAGTCAGAAGGCTTCAAGTAGCTCACATGCATACAGATACAGGTCATACCTGTTATGTTACACGCCCATTGTAAAGAACCACCTAGAGGCAGCGGAGCATCAAATTACCCACTCCCACACATATTCAGACCGTACCTGTTATGTTATACGTAAGAAAATACCTACATTGTGTACAGAACTTAAACACATCACGTTTCACACACGCACACACACACACACACACACACAGGCGCGCGCACACACACCGGCCATATCTTAGGCCAGACATCAGCAATTTTGGTTTTATCCTTATATTTATTTACTATTTTCCTAGGAAAGATGTCATTACACTTCAATGGGTAAATAAAATAACGAATAAACATTTAAAATATGTTTATTGATGATTATTACAGAAATCAACACATAGAGTGATACAGAAAATTAGGGATATACCGACAAAATGAATTATTGCTTAATTATGCCAGAAATCAGCATTTCCCAAATCGGCAGTTTTAGTTATTCACACATTTTTGACGTCAAAACAAATACACATTTAGTGGTTCACAAACCTTTTGGGTACCTTTTAAAAATAAGGCGAACTCTATAAAATATCATTATACCTAATATGGTAAAACAAAATAAGCGATACGCTGAAAACATATTTTTATTGAATTATTCCAGAAATCAGCCGTTTTAGTTTTTTTTCCCATTCTTTTCACCCATTTTATGCCAAAAGACACATTTATCCCTTTATTCATTTCTAATTCCAAAAAAAGGTACCATTACACTTATTAACTAGCTAAATTAAATAATGAATAAGCATTTAAAATATATGTTTGTTGATGATATTATTACAGAAATCAACAGTTTTGGACATGTTTCTAACATTTTAACCCCCAAAAAATACATTTAGGGATTCGTGAACCTTTAAAAATAAGGCGAAATGCATAAGATATCATCATACGTAATATGGCAATCCAGACTAGTACATGTAGCTTTAGCAAGTCTAAGCGATTAATCAATGTTCTAAAAATAAGTAATAGATAGAGTATGGTTTCATTGAGTTGGTTCATTTAAACATCGAGATGGGCATAGCCCATCGAGGTGTTTAAATTAACCAACGAGATGAAACCATACTCTATTTGTTTTGTAGCATGTCCATTTCAGCTCTATTTCAGTTATTCTAACTGTTATTCTCACTGTTATTCTCACAGTTATTCTGACAGGTCTTATTTTCAATTAAACGATTTACACCTGTGTCTGAACAAAGAGAATTGTATGTGACCATACTACAACTTTCTATATTTAGCTGCTTCATTATTTGTCGAAAGATAGAACAATAAACTTTAGCATAGGAAACCATAGACGAGGACACAGATAACATTGCATGTGCATTTGCCAAGAATGTCCTCAATATTGGTCTCAACCCACTAGTTATTGGTGTTTGTTATCAACGTACGATTTGCTGGGCTATTCGCTCTGTCGATTTCCACGTTTAATACAGGGCGTCCACAGTTTATTAATAACAGTTTATTAATGAAACCCTGCATAAATGCATTAATTGTACTAATTACTGCAGACATATATGTCTGTATATATCAGTGTGTATCATATCCGAACATTTTCTGAAAATAGTGCATAAGCAGAAATATATTCGCGTGTACTGGACTAAAATAAAAACAGAAACTTTCCAAGGTAAAAATCCAATTTTTTTTATGAAAACATAATTGACCTGTCTGGGAATCGTATGTTCGGCAATTCGGTCTACTAGTAATTCAATTGAACATTTTTTTATGAAACACAGTTATTTTCCCCCCCAAAAAATAATACAAAACCTGGTACGCTGACCAGGTTTTTTCCCAGCTCACCTGAGCCGAAGGTCGTCCGTCTGTCCATCCGTCAGTCCGTCGTCGTTAACTTTTGCTTCGAACAACCTCCTCAGAAACTGTCGGTAAATTTTGATAAAATTTCAAATGGATGATACCGAGGTCAATGCCTTTCAAACTTGTACAAATTAGGTCAGTGCAACATCCAATATGGTCACCATTACCACGCCCGGGAATCGCACCGCCAGCATTGCTTTTACAATACCAAGAGTTTAAGGCGGAGGATATCCGGTAATTGTTGCCGGAATTGAGGTAGGTGTTCAACATTGTGCACGATTGATTTTGTATTTTTTGACATTTTTTCAAAAATCGGAGAAAGTCATGTGCTAGCCAATTGACCAAAGCGATTATTTGAGAAATCCGTTCTGCCGTGGGCAATTTGTGGGGGAGGAGGGGGAGGGGGGGAATCGCGTAATACATGTAGATGCTATTTTTTTCAATATTCAGACCTTTACAGGTATCCTGTGAATTTCCCAGCCATATATAGATATAGATATATGACGTGCATATGCGAATTTCTAGACACAAATATGGCAAACTGAAGAAGAATTATCGCAAAAAGTGCACAGCAGTACAGGCGTGCAACCTACACTGCAGGCCTGCTATGAAATAAGAACACATATTCGTCGTTTTGAGAGATGCCTATTTATGTTTAACTGTCATATTAGTATAATTATTGTTTAAATACACCTTAACAAACACTGGATAACATCTAAATATCATAACTAACCTGAGGAAACACATAATTGCCCTGTCTGGGAATCGCGTTTCAATTGATGCACTTCAGATGATGTTCAAATGAACTAAACAAACGAAAATCCGCATAAAACACATAGATCTGTATCCAAAAAAAAGATAAAGTTTTCCTGTGTTATTGCACGATAAATTCAAAGAAATGCACTAAACGGCATGCTTTTACATCAAGAATACGAAGAAAATCATGCGCGCGGTCATGTGTTTTGAAAATATTCGGAACAGTATCTGAAAAATATATATTCTACCGAGATTATTTATATGATATTAGTTTTCTAAATAGTATGTCTTAGTACGACTGGCCCGCTTAGCTCAGTTGATAGCAAAGTCGACTGTTGCGACGTGCTATTATTATTACCCGCGAGTGTAATTTTAGTGTGGGTTCAACCCCACGAATCTGTATATATGTTTTTTGTACCGCTATTGAATTCCGTCAAACAATATTGTTTGTTTTTTTCAGTAAATATTCAATAATGGTTTGTGCGTTATGTTTGTCAACGCAATTATTTCCTTTTTTATAAGCTAAAAGTTGTGGACATTGTCTCTTTCAATAACTGCTCAACAGCGTTTGACTGAAACGCGACATGCGAAGTGAAGCAGTATATACCGAGCGACTCTGTAGGCTAATCGTAAGGTCAATCTGACATGACCTTCAATGCACTGTTGTCAGATCCTTAGAGTAGAGTATCGTAGCGTGATAAAGGGCCTGCTGTTAATGAGATTGGGAACGAGCGTTCTTTAAAGGCAATCTTGCGGCGTCTTGTTAGTTTTTCGACATACATTGCATGTTTTGTTTGGAGTGAATATATGATTTGTTTTCATCGAGAAGTCAGAAAACTTGAATTTTCACGAATGCTTTAGAAAATGTAAAGACATGCCAAAAGGAAGAAAAAAAGCTGATCTATGGCTTGAATCAGGAACCTTTCATGACACTACGCAAGCTGAACATTCGTTTTTAATTAAACATTTTCTGGCCATATTATAACAGTACTTACTTAAACGACACCTTAAAATATACTCTCTTCAAACATTTAGCCTTATTCAATTAAAGAGAGGTCTAATTCAATTAAAGAGAGATTCAACTGAATTAGACCACTCTTCTATTGACTTCAACCACTGTTTAATTGAGTTAGACCGATGTTCAGTTGCAACTAAATTGTACCGTGAATTCAACTGAAGAGATGTTCATTATAATTGCAGAGAGGTCGAATTCAATTGAAGGGAGGTCTTATTCTAAGCCGTAAGAAATATTAAATAAAATAATCGGAGCTCCCTACATATTTAGTGCGAAGTTTGAACCGAACTGAAATACGCAAGGTCGATTTTAGAAAACAGACGAAGAACATGCTTTAAAATGACACAGTAATGAATGAAATGGGTAAGTATTTAAAAAAAAAAGAAAAAAAAAACAAAATTCTGTTTAGTGAACAAGCTGCAACAGGTTAAGTTGTTTTCAAGTCTAACTCCGCGCACATATAACTATACAGTACTCCGACGTTTAAAGTAGGGTCAGTCACAACACGTTTAAAAATAGATTGTTATATATAGTTGACGTTGCTTTATCTTAACTGAATTTACCTCAACTAAATTTTACCATATTATCTTTTGCGAATGTCCGCATAGGCGACATCACAACGCTTTGAAGACTAATTTCGGAATTACTTTGGTATCTTCTGGTCATATACCACTATTGCATTTCCCATAGGCCACCATTATAGCCTTTTGGCCTACAACCCCTATTCCTATACCGGAATGGATGATAAAACCTAACTTTTTTTAAAGAACTATCTTAGAGACACTCAAAAATGACCAGCAAATTGGGGATAATCTTTGGTGGCCACCCCCAGAATGGCAGTAAAGAAATTTTACTTTTTGCAAATATACTCTCAGTAATACTGTATCCATAAAAATGCAAATTTCAGTCAAAATATCCTAAATCAACATGTTTTATGATGGAAACATAATATTTTGATGTTTTATGGGGATTTGTTATGATTTGGGTAATTTAATCCAATCAGAATCTACCTTACAATCTGACTATATGCCCTAATAGACCCTATACTTTTTTCAACCAATCAGAAGCCCCAAATCAATAGTGGTATCTGACCTAAAGCGCAAAAAAAAACACACAACGAAAACAAAACCAAAGCGATCCGAAACGTATCGGGGAAGAAGACCTCTTTTTAAAGCGCGGTAGGTGCTGCATTGAACCTCGAAAACATTCAATTATTAGTTAATTTGACGTTCTTATTGGGGTTGTTTAAGTGCCAAACTGACTGGTCAGTTATGTTTTTCTTCAGGTAAGTTATGATATTTAAATGTTATCGAGTGTTTGTTACTGTGTATTTAAACAATGAAGTAAAACATAAAAAGGCATCTCTCAAAACAACGAATATGTCTAACTTGAGTTTGTTCTTATTGCATAGTACGCCTGCATTGTAGGTTGCACGCCTGTACTGCCGTGCATTTTTTGCGATAATACTTCTTCTATTTACCATATTTGTGAAATTCGCATATGCACGTGATATCTCGATATCTATGTCTGTGAAATTCACAATATAAATTTAAAGGTCTGAATATTGAAAAAATAGCATCTACATGTGTTATGCGATCCCCCCCCCCCCCACCTCCCCCGCGCGCACCACACCCACCCACACAAATTACGTACGTCAGAAAGGATTTCTCAAACATGCGTAGATGGTCCATGCCCACATTCTGGGAATAGTCGCTTTGGTCAATTGGTTAGCACATGGCATTCTCCGATTTTTGAAAAAAGGTTTAAATACAAAAACAATCGTGCACAATATTGAACACCTACCTCAATTCCGACATTTTTTATCGCTCGCCTGCATTAGCGGAGATCCTCCGCCTTAAACTCTCGGTATTGTAAAAGCAATGCTGGCGGTGCGATTCCAGGGCCATATTTGAGTCTAGATTTGTAGAATTTGTGTAATTGGTATTATACCATATATGGTCAGAACCTTAAACAGATTTTGACAGTTTTTCTTCATTAATGATGGCCACCCCCTGGACTATAATAGTTATACAAATGAAGTCCCCGGGGTAAAAAATGGCTGCTCTACGCGGGTCCAAATGTTTAAATAGAAATGTTGTATGTTTTGCATAGACATATAGGGAAAACTGAAAAAAACATCTTCTCATCAGAAACCACATGACCAATTTTGACCAAATTTCACATTAACGATACTGAGGTCAATGCCTTTCAAGGTTAAACAAATTAGGTCAATACGACATCCAAGATGACTGCCATTACCATATATAGTCAAAACATTAAACAATCTTCTCAAGAACCACTGAACAGATTGTACAGTCGGAACGGTATATCACATACACATACAATTCGCAAAAAATATAATACACTAATAGAGCGATATATACATGTATCACCATTTCTTAAAATCTTCCGCTTTTAATTAAGAGCCAATGTGTAGCAGACCAGATTACCCGCCGGTGACCGGTAATACGAAAGGCTACTGAACAATGAAATCAAAATGGCGGACAGCTGAAGCTGGGATGAAAATTGAAATATATGGCCCTGGCTGAATACACTCCCGATTCAACACCATTTTTCTATGAATTTCTGTTTATACTGTTTATCAGGGTGCACATCCTGGTTTATTTGTTTATTTTAGGTATTTGATCATCCGCGAAAACAGGTGACAAATTTACAAATTCGTCCATTCAACGGTTTTTGTTTTAAAAAAAATAATTCAAATAAAACTTGCAATATTTATCAGTCATACCGTTTAAGCCTGTTCTGACCATATATGGTATACCGTTTACTGTATGTCAGAATGCTTCTTTGGGTCGATATCAGTTCATGTTTCTCAATCTTTCCTCAAACCGAAGAACGCTTGGCCCGAATCACGTCTAACATTTTACATTGCAATTAAATCGAAAGGAAGTAACTTTTGTTTACCATAATTGCAACGATATCTATCAATATCGCTCGGAAACCACTAGGCTCAGGGTAAATCTGTGTAACTAATAATATCAAATTAATTATGCGACATCATATACACATCATATTAACATATACCGAACTAATCGATCATGATTTAACTTTTTGTTACCTTTCAGATGCTCGAGATGTAAGCTCATGCGGACGGGAGATTTGCGATTGTGATCTTCGACTGGCCGAATGTTTGGGCTCAGTTCAGTTTAACCGTCAGTACAAGAACTATAACAGAAATAACTGTGTATAATAGCAGTCACAGAAACCAGACATGCTGCATACATATATTTATTTTATATACAATTTAACGGAAACGACGTAACGTCGTTCACAATTTTTTTTTCAATATATCTATTTATAAAGTTGCCGTTTTGCATTTAATTATCTCCCTTTAATGAACAATTTACCATTTCACTGTATCGTACTGATCCGACACCTTTCATTTATAGCGTGTGGGTGACTGAATCCTTAATTGTGATGCTATACTTGTATGTATGTATCTGTTAATTTTGCTTCCATGCGGATGTGTTGGGATGTTGGGATGCACTGCGTTTTACGAAGTGCACTGAAAGGAGAAGTTATTAATGGGAACAATTGTATTTTGTGAAGTTTTGCTGGAGTAACAAATATCCCGATATGGTATTGACATTATATTAAAATGAGTGTTTCTTTAAACTGCATATGCGGTGTGTATGTTACGTGTGTATAAGTAATGATTACTCCGAAACTAATGTTTAAAACACGTCGCGTTATTTCAAGGATTTTGACGGAGCGTGTATTTCCCTCCTTTTATATAATTAATTTTACAATAATTATTTTTACAATAAAGGCATATATGTAAGAAAGAAAAAGTTTGATCGATACAATATTATGTGGGCGCCGTGTATTAAATAAGTGAATCAGTGAGTTGGGGAACCAATCATTTTCGCGGGAAAACTCCGGAAAACAAACGCGAACTATACAACTAGACATCATAACACTGCTTTCTCCCAAGTTACGATGAAATCTAACAAGTGGTTTAGGATAAGTATCAGCGACAACAAATTTAAAGTCAAAATGTCAAATGGTCTTAACTCCATAAAAAACCATCGAACTGGAACACAAACGCGATATGCATGACTAGACATCATACCGATGCTTCCTGCCAGGTTTCGTCGAAATCCAACAAGCGGTCTAGGAGGAGTAGTGGCGACAACACATTTAAAGTCAAACGGCCATAACTCCGTCAAAAATCGCCGAACTGGAACACATACACAATATAAACAACTAGACATACAGATGCTTCCTGCCAAGTTGTGTCGAAATCCAACAAGCGGTTTAGTAGGAGTGGCGGCGACAACAAATTATAAATTGAAAATGTCAAAGGGCCATAACTCCGTCAAATATCATCGAAACGGAATACAAACGCAATATGCACAACTGCACATTATACCAATGCTTCCTGTTACAAGGGCTACAACTCCGTCAAAAATCATTGAACCGGGACACATACGCGAAATGCAAAATTGACATTATACCGATGCTTCCTGTACATTTTCGGCGAAATCCAACAAGCGGTTTAGGAGGAGTAGCGGCGACAACAAATTTAAAATGAAAATGTCAAAGGGCCATAACTCCGTCAAAATCCAACGAACCGGAACGCAAACATGAAAAGCACAACTAGACATTATACCGATGTGTTCTGTAAATTTTCGGCGAAATTCAACAAGCGGTTAAGGAGTAGCAGCGACAACAAATTTAAAGTGAAAATGTCAAAGGGCCGTTACTCTGTCAAAAGTCATCGACGCGAAATACACAACTAGACATTATACTGATGATTCCTGTACGTTTTCGGCGAAATCCAACAAGCGGTTTAGGAGGAGTAGCGGCGAAAACAATTTAAAATGTCAAAGGGCCATCATCGAACCGGAACACAAACGCGATATGCACAAATAGACATTATACCGATGTTTCCTGTACATTTTCTGCGAATTCCAACAAACAGTTTGGGAGGAGTAGCGGCGACAACATTTGTGACAGACAGACGGACGGACGAACGGACGGACGGACACAGCAAAAACAATACGTCTCCTTCACTTCGTGGGGGGAGACATAATACTTATATGACAGAAATTGTGCCCTTTATATCCGAAACGTTTGGTACAATTTAACACAAAAAATGTTTTGTTTTTTATGTGAAATAAATTGATTTTGTATAGTAATTGATTGATATGCTTTCTTTGAAAAATGTTCGTCAGTGTGTTCTTGGGCAAGACACTTTTCCTTAGCCTCGTCCGTCGAATGGGGACGTAAACCGGGCGGTCCCGTGTATCGGTCTATCCTCCGAGCACGTTAAAGAACCATAGGAATCTATTCGATAGTAAGAGTAGGGCACGATTCCGGGATTCTTATGTATCCTTACCCTCTCTCTGGGGCTGCTTTAAATAACCTAAACTGTGTTGAGCCGTTAAACAACATTCAGTCCAATTCAATGCTTTCAAAATTGACGCCAGCACAAATCTGGGACGCTTTTGTACATTTTTGTAAGTAAAAATTAAAAAAGGTTCACAGTGCAGTATTAACAGTTGTTCTGATTTCGTATAAAAAAAAGGATATATGAACCAAAATGGAACATTAAAATACATTAAAAAATGCAACAGACGCACACTGCTTAAATAAAACAAGGGGGCCAACATGGCCCTAAATCGATCACCTGAGTACTGGCACATTATCAAACTTATTCGAAATCTTACGGTCATATACAATCTGTGCAAGTTTGGTTAAGATTGTTCAACAAATGTGGGCTCTGTTGTGTATAACAACATTGATATAAAGACACTGACAAAGTTTGGTAAATATCAAATACAAAATGAAGGTGCTAGAGTGTAACACCTGGGGAAGGGCCAAATGTGACCCCAGGGCTACATGTCATATATGAGAGCTTTGTGGTTTCAGAGAAGAAGATTTTTTAAGTTTTTCCCTATACAAGCCTATATAAAACATGACCCTATACAAGTCTATGTAAAACATGACCCCTGGGGTGGGGCCAAATGTGACCCCACAGTCACCATTTGAACAAACTTGGTAAAGAACATAAGAGTATAGTAAACGCAAAATATTAAACCTATGGCTCTTGTAGTTCCAGAGAAGAAGACTTTATTGTGTTTCTTATATAAGTCTATGTAAAACTGTGACCCACGGGGCGGGGTCAAGATTGACCCCAGGGTCACCATTTGAACAAACTTGGTAGAGGACCATAATCTTATAGTAATGCAAAATATTAAACCTCTGCCTCTTGCAGTTTCAGAGAAGATTTTTTTTCCTATATATATGTCTATGTAAAACTGTGACCCCCGGGGCGCGGCCAAATTTGACACCAGGTCCACCAGTTGAACAAAATTGGTAGAGGACCATAAGCTTATAGCAAATGCAAAATATTAAACCTCTGGCTCTTGCAGTTTCAGACAAGAAGATTTTTTTAAGTTTTACCCTATACATGTCTATGTAAAACATGTGACCCTTGGGGCGGGGCCAAATGTGACCCCAGGGCCACCATTTGAACAAACTTGGTAAAGGACCATAAGCTTATAGTAAATGCAAAATATCAAACCTCTGGCTCTTGCAGTTTTCGAGAAGAAGATTTTTAAAATAAAAATCCTATATAAGTCTATGTAAAACTGTGACCCCCGGGGCGGGGATAAATTTGATCCCAGGGTCACCATTTGAACAAACTTAGTAGAGGACCATAAGCTGATGCTACATGTAATACATGAGAGCTCTGTGCCATGTGGTTTCAGAGAAGAAGATTTTTTAAAGTTTTTTCCTATATTTAAAATATTAAACCTCTCTGGCTCTTGCAGTTTCGGAGAAGAAGATTTTTTAAGTTTTTCGCTATACATGTCTATAAAACACATGTGACCCTTTGGGCAAATGAGACCCCTGGGTCACCATTTGAACAAACTTGGTAAAGGACCATAAGCTTATAGTAAATGCAAAATATCACACCTCTGGCTATTGTAGTTTCCGAGAAGAAGATATTTTAAAAAAAAATCCTATATTCTCGATTTTGCCATTATCAAATCTCGCTCTCGTTTTTCTCGAGATTTCGAGTTCGGGGTGTCTCAACACTAACTCTGTATAGTGAATATATAGTGTATATTTGTTTTAGACACATTTTAGAACATATTATGCAAAAATATCATGCGAGTGCAGTTTCTAGTTGTGTTAGTAATATAAACTGTCAGAATATTGACCTTTTCTGGGTAAAATGGCTTTTTTATTGCCATTATAATGATACCTTGAAACCGAAAGTAGGTAGATGTGCGTTACTCAAAGATCAGAATCTTCGTGTTTCATAAATTATTTAAAGTAATTAACTTTACTTATTACACTAAATTATATTCCACAAGCGAATATGAAGAAGAAGAAGAAGAAGAATCGCAAAAGTATTTTACTGTTGATAATTGTTACGGCATAGATAAAATAATTAACAGAACTCTGCAAAATATTTTTTATTTCATTCATAAATCATAGGACCTACATATAGCCAATCCAAAAACAAGTAATTGAACAGTCGCTTATGTTGGGTTTTATTTGCATGTTGTTTATTGCAATCAAAAGATAAAGGGTTTCTCCAATAGTAATAATGCGATATCCCGTGGCTAATTGGCTGTCCAAACAGGCATGTAACAGACTTCTTTTTTTTTTGACAAATCCGACTGAACGTAATCTATTTGTAATGTTATTAGTTTCACAAATGCATACCATAAATAAAATTGAAAATTAAAACAGTTAGCTTAAGTTATTTTTTTACCCTCTCCATCATGATGCACAAATTAAAATTTGTGAAACTAAACACATTACAAATAGATTACGTTCAGTCGGATTTGTCAAAAAAAAGAAGAAGTCTGTTACATGCCTGTTTGTTATTTAAATCAAAATTATGTATTTCATGTCACATATTCCATCTGTCTTGCAGATAAACGAACTTTTAAATCAATTTAAGAAACACAATAATTATGATCTTCGAATAACGTCAGGAACATCGACAATATTAGGCTACCTACTTTCGGTTTCAAAATATCATCATAATTACAAATAAACACCACATTTAACACCGGCAAATTCAATATCTGACAGCTCATATTAATAACATAACTTCCCACGTTATACATAATACATGTATACATAAAGTTGAAAATTAAAATATTACAGTGTGTGTATAAGCGTTTATTTATCCTCGCCTGTATTGCACTAAGCATTTTAGCGAGCAGACCTAGGTTTTAAGTCTCATCCGAAGGACTGGTAAGGTAGGAAATACTTTTGAAATATTTCGATAATTAACCCAAATTCGGTCCTGGCTGGGATTGAACGCGCGATCCCTGGGTTACTAAGCCGCAGTGCTAACCATTACACCACGGCGCTACCTAAATTATTGCACAATATATATACTGGATATATATGATGTCAACACACCTCGGGTAGCCAGTGTTTGTGATTTATGGCCTCTTTGATCTAAACAAACATCCTGCTTTGGACAGCCAATTAGCCACGGGGTACCGCATTATTACTATTGGAGAAACCCTTTATTTTTTGATTGCAATAAACAACCTGCCATAAACTCAACATTAGCATCTGTTCAATTAATTGTTTTTGGCATAGCTATATATATCTATGTAGGTCCTATGATTTATGAAATCTTATACTGTGGTAGGAATAACAATATATTGCAGAGTCCTGTTAATTATTTTACATAATAATTGTAACAATTACCAACAGTAAATGACTCTTTGCAATACATATTCGTTTGTGGAATATACTTCTATGAACATTATTTAAAGGAGAATTTATATACTTGTGTTAAGTAGTGAATTTAAAACTCAGCATGCACAGTATTGGACTCTCAAACTACTGGTAGAAAAGATTAATATGAACCGTTCCTGTTTACAAGAAAGTTATATATATATATATCTATATATAACTTGTTAAATATAATTTAAATGCAGGGACTTACTTATTTAAGTGTAATAATCCACATTTAGATTTAAATGTATAAACGTGTCGACTAAGGAATCATCAGTCTGTCGAACTTGACATACCCCAGCAAAAAGTATGTATGTGCACATGAACATTTAACTAGTTGTCCCTGGATTAAACTATAGCTCAGATGTATGCACGAGGCAGTAAAGATATTGCAATTATCCATACGAAATTGTGTAGAAGAATTTTAGGGATCAAGAAGTCTACCACGCTAAACAAATTTGATGCGTTAATGTCTATTAACTCAAACAGAACACAGACCTAATGTAAACAGAACAATTATAAACTTATCAACATATGTTTATTATGCATTTAAGCTTCGAAATGAAATGCAAGTTTAAATTTCTTCACCACATTCAGTCAACTTGTTTTCCGTTTTAAAAAAAAGAAGAAAAGCTATAACGCTTCTCTGTAAACTTCAATGTAGATTTTGTATACCATGTTGTTGTTGTTTTTCTTATTTTCTTACATCAAGTTTTTTCTTTGATATTCTCACTGTATTCACAGACATATTAATTGTTATTAGATCTGTGCTGTATTGTATATGCATTGTGTGTAGGCTATAAACGTTGTACAGAATGTTTAATGCTGAATAAAGTTATTATTATTACGCTATATCAGCTTTTGTGCAAGAACGCACATCGCATTGCCGGGCCGGAGATCTCCATAAGCCGAGGGTCTACCACTACACCGGTGGCGCGTACGTGTTTTGTTTTGTTTTATTAAAAAAAAAAGCATAGGTCTATGTCGTTCGATCCACTGTCACGCATAGTTAAGTTTAAACTTTTTAGCGTATACAGATGTATCTATTATCTAGAGTAATTACTTAAATAGGAATTTAATTATATCAAACTTATTCCAAATGGCCGTATATGTTGTTGGGTCAGAACACAAAGGAGAAGCAGAGTCACTACAATCATTTGCAAATTTAAATTGTAATGCTAAGTCTGTCCTAGAGAGACGGGTAGCGTGTTATTCTATTTGCTGAACTAGTGCTGTCTTATGTACGTCGGTTAAAACATGACAAATAACACATCAAACAACTCCTTTATGACTTGATGGTGCTTATTATTTATCTCACCAATTAACGGTAGTATAATTAGCACACGGGATGCCACTTGTGTTATTGGGTTTAATAAGGCGCGCTGTCTGTTCATTGTCACCGCACGAGCGGCACAGCATGTGCCAGAACGTGTCAGTATATTGTACCTTGGATTATATTGATACTGAATAAAAGTATAACTTTTAGTTTATAAACGTATAACTTGGTTATAGTTTTTCTTTTTTATCATTTATATCAGTCAAGTATAAAATTATATTTTGTAAGTATCAGGTAAAGAAAATATTTAAACGTTTTAAAGAGTATCTACTTAACACGTACAGCATATTGCACTGTGTTCTTATGCTAGCATATAATAATCCTGGCTCCAGGGTACTTCAATACAATATTGACGAACCCTGCGTCAGCATTCGCGACTTTGCAACACTATTTTACAATGCGTACATTATAGAAGAAGAAAAAGAAGAAGAAGAAGATAATTGTTTATTAAAGTGTCACAAATCATCATATGGCATACACAACGTTCAGTACAACATATTAAAATATATGAGATTTTGGGCCGATATCGGCCTATGAGACACTAATTGATACAAGTCAATGCATGTATATTAAAAATACAGCTAAAACATAAAACATAAAACATGTAAAACATGCATAACGAACAGTTAGCATTCGCTTAAGACAATTTAATTAGACTATGATTAATCGAGATGCAAGTTATATTAAGATTCTTTCTATTTTTAAGAATTTGCAAACTAACTGTTCGTTAAAACAGATTCAATAAAATGTCTATTGTGTGTTATTTTGTGTCTTTTAAAATATAGATAACACTCATTCTTAAGAAAAATCAAACATTATGTAGTTTAAAAATAGTTTAAAATATAATAACTTAGAATTTGCAAACATTAAAATAAAATACTTAGATTAATATGGTACTTCTCCTTCTGTTCATCTTACATAGCGTTGAAGATATCTTAAATTGAAGTTTTTCATTTTTCATAAATACATACAGTGTCGAACTATTGTTATTATTAATTGATACAATTAACATCATACACCACATGTGGAGTTTCCTGTAATTGCCATATTAGCAGAACATCGCATATACTCAATTAATCAGCGTGCCACCAATAAACAGCACACGTCACCCGCGTCGTTAATGAACGTGCGTTATGAATTTCGTTATTTCGTTATTGACACATTTATTGAACCTCTGTATATTTAAAGAAATGCAAGTAACACATAATTCATTTCCTACATCACCATGACGAAGAAACACGTATGTATAGACTGCAACAAGAAATGTTTGACCAACTGCATATATTGTGAGGTAAGCGGATTTATTGAACAATTATTTCATTCAGTAAGGAAGTGTATTATATAGTACTGTTTATTTACACACATCTGTCTATATTGCTGCAGTAAATACATTTTACAATGTTCATTTATTTCTGTATAAATACGAATAGAAAATATAGAATTCATCGCTTGTTTCTATTGATTTTGAGATAAAGAAGCTGCCTTTCTGGAAGAGACTGATTCATTGTTTGTAAACATTGCGGAGTTAAGAGTTCAACCCATAAAGCGGTACTTCGTTTTCTTTTGTACCGCTTTTGAGTTCCGTCTAACACTCTTGTTTTTATTAGTAAATATTCAATGATAGGAGGTGTGTAATGTTTGTTACTGTAGTAAACTTTGTTTTATAAGCTAAAAATTACGGACATTGCCCCTTTAAACAAATCTAGTATACATTATTACACTAAATCGTCGTTACAGTGTATTTAGAAAAACACAATTTATTATTGAATAAGTAAGTATTTTTTTATTATTGTGACATGTGCATACAAGTAATCATATATAATAATATAAAACAACATAAGCACCCGGCCCAATGGGCCTTTAAGTCACCAAATATAGAAAGAACACGTCTAAGTACAATAATCAGATTGCCAGAACCACGTAGGAAGGCTAAAGGTTACAATAATGTTAAATATAATACTGACTATAATATCTGTTATAGTCAATGGTTATTGGAGGAAACACTAGCTGTAGGTAATTATTGAGATTGAGTAAATTTCACGGTGCATTTTTCTACATGCACACCGGCTTGTACCTTTCGTCAAGATTTTAACAGAGAGGTATGATGTTTTTTGAGCTTACAGTTAAAAACTTATTCCCTCCCTCCCGACCCACAGGATCATTGATTTAAATCGACACTAGTGTCATCACATTGTATAAGTACAAAAAGAGTATGATAATGGACCTTTGGAAACGGCCGAGCACGACACATACGAAATATTGAAGTCTCGGTTTGGTTGAGACTGTTCATGAGTGGGAGTGAGATATGCTAGCTACCGCTCACGTCCTCTAGCCCCGGGTTGAACAGAACTTAATATTCATAAAATCAACAGCAACATTTTTTAACCATCCCGAAGATGGCATGCATATGGCGGTGGACATGGAGTTAGCCTTCTTTAGTGTATTCCCCATGTCGTACGGCGTATGGTCCCAGTATCTAATAAAATGAAATGCCCCGAAGAGCGAAATAAACATTAGGAATTTAGTTGGGAGCAGCGGTTATGAAGCCTACAAGTTCATTTAGACTTTTCGCTATTTGTCAAGACTTTTATTCAAAAGATACTTTTTTATGTTGCAATTAATATCGTTACAGTGTTTTATGTTGCAAGATCATGTTGCAGTGTTTTATGTTGCAAGATCATGTTGCTTTCTCTGAATTATATATTTCAGTTGATGTCTTCATCTGGATCCACTTACCTAGTCAACAATTACTGGCGTGGCATGGACATTACGTGCACTTATATACTTGCTGGAACTTTTGGACTATAACTAGTTGATGTGTTAAATGTTGTAGTGTTTAATTATCGGCGGGCAGCGAAGGTGTGAAAGGAAGGACATATACGTTTCAGTTTAACTTTATTCAGCTCCTGTATACCCAGAGACTGAATTGTAATCTAAACATAAATTATATACAAATTTGCTGTCCGTACGAATTGCTAAAAAACATTTTAAATTGATTGAATTCGGTGCACTTGTAATTATGCTTGAATATCAACCGTGCTTTCAACACTTGCTTAAATGCTTATCAGAAAAGTTGCTTTCATAATGAACATTTAATTTGGTGCACATGTATTTATGTCCTTAATATTGTAATATTCAATTTGCTTTATTGCTTAATGCGTTCTGATGTAAGGGCTTGCCATAATGGTCTTTTGTGCTTACCGGCAGCCCAATTGTTAAACATTCAATCCATGCCACGCCCAATATTTGCCAAATCTATTAAAGTTTAAAAAAAATATTTTTATGTGTTGTTATTACAGTGCTCTCCAATAACAACTGGCGCTAAATGTTACAAACCGGATGAATAAAGCGATGAAGAGTTATGATAAATTTAATTTAAAATGAAAACTACTACAAAGACTCATTTTTTGTTATTTAAACACGTTTAAAAAAATTAAAGGTTGTACATCAGGCTCCTTGTAGGGGTCTAGGCGTCCGACTTAAAAATAACAATTAATGACATTTTCTATTCTTAAGCGCCTAAAATTAATGAATGAACCTAAAAATGACTACTTATTTACATGAGAATTCATTATGAATAGCAATATGTGCTATCCTAGGTTACGCACCAGGGTTAGTTTGAGCACTGCACGCTCGCTTCCATTCAACATGTATGGTGAATTCAAATTTTGAACTTTAACAACAGGGTATTAACACCATATTGTGATTGATATAACACTCATGAATTGGAAAGTATTTAAAATTTAGGAAGTTTCTAGAAAAATCCTGATGTTCCCCCTTTAAAGTCGCGAGCCCTCTAGGGCAGCTCTAAATAACCTATACTGTGTTGAAACATTCAATTCAATTCAATTATTGTATGAAAATTCAGAATTATAAAACATATTAGGTGCCCCTAAAAGAGACTGACATTTTTACTTATTTGTTTACAGGTATGCGATTCTTGGCTTCATTTTCAATGTCAGGGAATATCCAAAAATGAATTCTCAGACTGGAACGAACTTCCGTTGGAGTATGTGTGCAAATCCTGTCGCACAAACTATGATGGGACATTTGACTACCTCATGGGTCTTGAGAGACTAAAGCAGGTAATTTTTGTTATTTGCTCTATTGATGATATTCCCATATATCGTTAGCGCTCGAATTTTTAAAGAACATATGACTTCTTTTAAACTGACGATGTCAAGTTAGTTTCAGGAACGATGTCAGGTTAGTTTCAACGATGTTAAGTTAGTTTCAGGAAAGATAGCTCAACATATATTCAGAAATGATATTTCTTTTACAATTGTTTTCTCAGAAGAGAATGATCTAACTTGTAACGTTTATAATTACAATTTCTCGTATATATTTGTACACGTAGATGCGGTCCTACTAAATACCGCAAAGGCCACTAAGGACCTCTAAGTAACCACTAAGGACCACTAAGAATCCAATAAGTAACCACTAAATATAACCAATAAGGACCACTAAGTAACCACTAAGTAACCACTAAGAAACCACTAAGTATAACCACTAAGGACCACTAAGTATAACCACTAAGGACCACTAAGTATAACCACTAAGGACACTAAGTAACCACTAAGAACCACTAACTAACCACTAAATAACCACTAAGGACCACTAAGTATAACCACTAAGGACCACTAAGTAACCACTAAGAACCACTAACTAACCATTAAGTAACCACTAAGGACCACTAAGTAACCACTAAGTAACCACTAAGGACCACTAAGTATAGCCACTAAGACCTCTAAGTAACCACCAAATAACCACTAAATAACCGCTAAGTAACAACTTAGGACCTCTAAGTAACCACTAAATAACCACTTAGGACCACTAAGTATAACCACTAAGGACCACTAAGTATAACCACTAAGTAACCACTAAGGACCACTAAGGGACTAAATATGACCACTAAGATACTACTAAGAATGAATAAGTATATTTACTTGATATATTTTACTTGATATATAATTGATAAATTTACTGTAATTATAGATACTGTAAATAAAAACTTGCATAGTTTGTTTGTCATTATGGTCAACAAATGAGCCAAAAGAAATGTTGTTACAAAAATTGTTTAACCTTTTGCAACTATTCATTCGTTTTCATTAATTTTCAGGCTTCTAAACAAGGTATGAAGAAATTTATGTGTTCGGTGCAGAGGGAGCAATTGTTTCTGAAGGACCTACCACCAGTTGATACTACAATTGTAGCAGATTGTTCCCTGTTGGAACAAGACGCCGTGGCACAGTCTATTCTGACTCAATATCACACCTCGACTAAAACAGCACTAAAAAGCACCGGAGATGGGGATTGTTAATTAATTCATTCTCGATTGCTTTAAGAGGCGACGAAACTATGTCAGTAGAATTAAGATATCGTTGTTGCATTGAAATGGTAACACAGAGAGAGAAAATTACCACCTTACCCGCCTACAAAAGGTTGAAGTTGATAAGTGAAGTTTACAATAAAGATTGTCTTGATTGTGCTAAATCTGGCTCGTGGTCATCAGTTTGGCGTATGATTGCCTTGTCAAACATCTTGAAAATGAAGGTGGACTCGGTATACCCGTGCATAAATAGTTCTAAGCATATTGCCTTCGTTGAATTGAACACTACATTTTCTCCCGATATTGTTGAAACAGATCGTAAAATAACAATAATGTGGACTAGTGTCATTCATCCGGGGCCAAATCATTTCACAAAGAAGAGTAAGAAAGAGTGGTGTCCTAATCACTTTGTTCCCCTGGTAGACGTGCAACAGAAATCCCACACACCAACTCCTGTGAGAAAGCCGAATCTCCTGTGCACACTACTTTTGCAAAGAAAGCTATGCCACAGTCTCCTTCTCTTAAAGCTGTACATCGCATTCCCGGGGTAGACGTGTCGCAGAAATCCTACACACAGTCTCCTGTGGAAAAAACTGAAACTGTGTCACAGTCTCCTTCGATACAAGCTGTACACCGGGGACCCGAGCATAAAGATTCTCATTTGCAGAAAGCGTTTGAACAGAGTGATGAGTATATAACAGTGACCAAGAGATCGCCAGCAATCGCTGCACCTTCTGAAGATACAGTTGTTTCTCCAAATATATACGATGCACTGAATAGTTTTAAATCTGAAAACGATCTATCGTATGAAAAGCGGATGTTAAGTCCTATTAAAGAGTGTGACTCATTACTTGACAATCATAGTTCCTTCGAGTACAGATCTCCGACTCCAACAAAAAGCGAGGCCAGCGAGGACGATGTGAAGTTTTTATCCGCCACAGATGAAACAAGTGAAAAAGATTCGCTCGTGATTAACGACCATGACTTAGAGGAAACTAGTACTGATGGTCCCCTTAATAACAAGTTCATGAATATAACTTCAACATTAACGACGCTCCGTGGACCATGTGACGTGCTGGCGGAAATACCAACAGGTACAAAACACAATACATACTTTGTAATAGACAACGCATCTAACATAAATAAGCGCTCCTGTGGAATTAGGTCTGAGTTTTGGGATGACTGTGGCGCTTGGAACAAGGCTTCTTCTCCAAAGTCTCTGTATATGGAAAAAAAACAAGGTAGACTAATTTCCATAGTAAAGCGAAATGGAGTGTACTGTGTGGAGAAATGGTTACAGAAGAGAAGAGTCTTCGTAGAACTTGATCCACAGCCAGTGGATACTGAGATTCTTCAAGTCCACAGACTGTATCAAACATTGAAAGCATCGCCGTCAGGGCCACATCAATTCAAGCGACGAATAACTTGGCTTGAAAACATACCTGTGAGCATGCAAGAACTACCCGACAACGTAGCTATTGCCGAGTACATCGGAATATTTCCTCAAAGACAACATCATGGTCGTGTTAAGTTCGAAGATAAAAATGTTGTATATATAAAAACAAAGGAACATGTGCGAGATAACTTAAAACAGAACCTTAAACATTTGCCCCCAAAAGCTGTGGAAAAAATATCGAACAGAGAAACGAAAAATGATCTAGAGAAACACCTCTGGCTCTTGCAGTTTCCGAGAAGAAGATTTTTAAAATAAAAATCCTATATAAGTCTATGTAAAACTGTGACCCCCGGGGCGGGGATAAATTTGACCCCAGGGTCACCATTTGAACAAACTTAGTAAAGGACCATAAGCTGATGCTACATATAATACATGAAAGCTCTGTGCCTTGTGGTTTCAGAGAAGAAGATTTTTAAAAGTTTTTTCCTATAGGTCTATATGAAAAACATGCAAAATCTCAATATACAAACTTTGGACCCCCGGGGCACGGCCATTTTTGACCCCGGATCTTCATTTGAATAAACTTGATAGTCTAGGCGTTGACGATCATTTTAAAAGAAAAACTGTTGAAATCTGTCCAGCAGTTCTTGAGCAGAAGTTTAAAGGTTTCAACCGTATATGGTAATGGCGGCCATCTTGGACGTCGCGCTGACCTTATTTTAACAAATCTAAAAAGCTTTCATCTAAGGATCACCCATGTTAAGTTTGGCCAAAATTAGCCAAGCGGTTTCTGAGGAGAAGTCGTTTGAAGAAAAGTTAACGGCGACGCACGGCCGACGGACGAAGAGTGATCCCAATTGATCACCTTGAGCCTTCGGCTCAGTTGATCTAAAAAGAGGTGGCAAAATAATGAAGGCTTTAAATAGCAAATAGTTCATTTACCTCGTGTATTTCCCCAAGTTATATCTTGAAAACGTTAAGAGTGTTGCATTAACATTTTTAGCGTTATGCTCTTGAAAGGTCGTGCATTAATCTAACTTTTGACAAACGTAAATGAAGAAGTTAAAACTTATTGTTGTTTTTCACTCTGAAATGGACCTACGTGGTGAAAAACAGTGAAAGATGAAAATTGGACTGTTTCGTTTTGTAAAAATTAAATTTAAGTTACTCAGCTTAGAGAGCAAAAACGGACCATCCAACATACCAATGCAAACAAACACTGATTTCTTTGATTGGAATTAATATTGTTTAAAAACAATAGACAAAACAAGTTTTACGCCCAATATGTGGCTTTGAAGTAGAATACTGCTCAAGCAGGTGCTAGGGGGCATGAAAGGTTACATTGCCTCTCAGGAAAAGACTCAATCAAACCGAGTTTCTACTTTATTCTCTTGGTTGTGTTTGTAACTTCTAAAGGATCTTCCTTATCAATATTGATTAGATATCGACATTTTCTTAAATGACATTTCATTTATGCATGACATTATACTGTTTACTAGGGGTCAGCCGTGCATGACATTATACTGTTTACTAGGGGTCAGCCGTGCATGACATTATACTGTTTACTAGGGGTCAGCCGAGACATTATACTGTTTACTAGGGGTCAGCCGAGACATTATACTGTTTACTAGGGGTCAACCGAGACATTATACTGTTTACTAGGGGTCAGCCGAGACATTATACTGTTTACTAGGGGTCAGACGAGACATTATACTGTTTACTAGGGGTCAACCGAGACATTATACTGTTTACTAGGGGTCAGCCGAGACATTATACTGTTTACTAGGGGTCAGCCGAGACATTATACTGTTTACTAGGGGTCAGCCGAGACATTATACTGTTTACTAGGGGTCAACCGAAACATTATACTGTTTACTAGGGGTCAGCCGAGACATTATACTGTTTACTAGGGGTCAGCCGAGACATTATACTGTTTACTAGGGGTCAGCAGAGACATTTTACTGTTTACTAGGGGTCAGCCGAGACATTATACTGTTTACTAGGGGTCAGCCGAGACATTATACTGTTTACTAGGGGTCAGCCGAGACATTATACTGTTTACTAGGGGTCAGCCGAGACATTATACTGTTTACTAGGGGTCAGCCGAGACATTATACTGTTTACTAGGGGTCAGCCGAGACATTATACTGTTTACTAGGGGTCAGCCGAGACATTATACTGTTTACTAGGGGTCAACCATGCATGACATTATACTGTTTACTAGGGGTCTACCATTATACTGTTTACTAGGAGTCAACCATTATACTGTTTACTAGGGGTCAACCATTATACTGTTTACTAGGGGTCATTTATGCATGACATTATACTGTTTACTAGGGGTCAGCCGTGCATGACATTATACTGTTTACTAGGGGTCAGCCGAGACATTATACTGTTTACTAGGGGTCAGCCGAGACATTATACTGTTTACTAGGGGTCAACCGAGACATTATACTGTTTACTAGCGAGACATTATACTGTTTACTAGGGGTCAGCCGAGACATTATACTGTTTACTAGGGGTCAGCCGAGACATTATACTGTTTACTAGGGGTCAACCGAGACATTATACTGTTTACTAGGGGTCAGCCGAGACATTATACTGTTTACTAGGGGTTAGCCGAGACATTATACTGTTTACTAGGGGTCAGCCGAGACATTATACTGTTTACTAGGGGTCAGCCGAGACATTATACTGTTTACTAGGGGTCAGCCGAGACATTATACTGTTTACTAGGGGTCAGCCGAGACATTATACTGTTTACTAGGGGTCAACCGAAACATTATACTGTTTACTAGGGGTCAGCCGAGACATTATACTGTTTACTAGGGGTCAGCCGAGACATTATACTGTTTACTAGGGGTCAGCAGAGACATTTTACTGTTTACTAGGGGTCAGCCGAGACATTATACTGTTTACTAGGGGTCAGCCGAGACATTATACTGTTTACTAGGGGTCAGCCGAGACATTATACTGTTTACTAGGGGTCAGCCGAGACATTATACTGTTTACTAGGGGTCAGCCGAGACATTATACTGTTTACTAGGGGTCAGCCGAGACATTATATTGTTTACTAGGGGTCAGCCGAGACATTATACTGTTTACTAGGGGTCAACCATGCATGACATTATACTGTTTACTAGGGGTCTACCATTATACTGTTTACTAGGAGTCAACCATTATACTGTTTACTAGGGGTCAACCATTATACTGTTTACTAGGGGTCATTTATGCATGACATTATACTGTTTACTAGGGGTCAGCCGTGCATGACATTATACTGTTTACTAGGGGTCAGCCGAGACATTATACTGTTTACTAGGGGTCAGCCGAGACATTATACTGTTTACTAGGGGTCAACCGAGACATTATACTGTTTACTAGCGAGACATTATACTGTTTACTAGGGGTCAGCCGAGACATTATACTGTTTACTAGGGGTCAGCCGAGACATTATACTGTTTACTAGGGGTCAGCCGAGACATAATACTGTTTACTAGGGGTCAACCATGCATGACATTATACTGTTTACTAGGGGTCAACCATTATACTGTTTACTAGGGGTCAACCATTATACTGTTTACTAGCCATTATACTGTTTACTAGGGGTCAACCATTATACTGTTTACTAGGGGTCAACCATTATACTGTTTACTAGGGGTCATTTATGCATGACATTATACTGTTTACTAGGGGTCATTTATGCATGACATTATACTGTTTACTAGGGGTCAGCCGAGACATTATACTGTCTACTAGGGGTCATTTATGCATGACATTATACTGTTTACTAGGGGTCAGCCGAGACATTATACTGTTTACTAGGGGTCAGTCGAGACATTATACTGTTTACTAGGGGTCAGCCGAGACATTATACTGTTTACTAGGGGTCAGCCGAGACATTATACTGTTTACTAGGGGTCAACCATGCATGACATTATACTGTTTACTAGGGGTCAACCATTATACTGTTTACTAGGGGTCAACCATTATACTGTTTACTAGGGGTCAACCATTATACTGTTTACTAGGGGTCATTTATGCATGACATTATACTGTTTACTAGGGGTCATTTATGCATGACATTATACTGTTTACTAGGGGTCATTTATGCATGACATTATACTGTTTACTAGGGGTCAGCCGAGACAAATATATGATGAAATGGATTTGCAGATATAATGAACAAAACAAACATTTTATCCCAGAACCTCCTTATAAAATATGGTTACAACAACGACAGAGCGCAATGGGAGAAAGAGCAGTGTACAAGAACCATAACTATCTTTATTTGTATAGAGTTATTTCCCTTCCTAATTTTACACTTGTAATTCTTGTCCGGATTATAACTCAAAAACTACCTAACGTATTTCAGTGAAACTTGGAACAAAGATAGAGGGCACTAAGAGCAAGTGCAGTGCGCAAGAACCATAACTATACTTTATTATATTTTAGAGTTAATACCCTTTGTAATGTTATGTTTTTAATTTTTGTCCGGAACATATCTCGAATTACTACTATTTGCGTACGTCTATGATACTCAGAAATTGTCTCTTCAGTGTCATTCTAACATTTGTAAAAACAAAACAACCTTTCAAGTCAAGCATCATCCAACGGTTCTGCCGAAATTCTTGCTGTTTTAGTTGTTCGTTTTACAAAAATTAGCATCGGAATGACCAGGTTTTTCATATTAAAATATGAAAACCCTAGAGGAACCAGAGATTTAATGTTTATTACGTCTGTGGAAGAACTGAGAACCAGAAAAAAGGTGTCTGAATACAAATTTGTCATTATGTCTGCTTTTCAACATACAAAAATAGTTGGACCCTTCTAACGTTATTGTTTACTATTGCATGATAATTCAATTGAAGAGAGGTACACTTAAGCATAATTAAACCTCTCTTCAATTGAATGAGACCACTCTTCAATTGAATTAAACCCGTCTTCAATTGAATTAGACCTCTCTTCAATTTAATTACACCTCTCTTCAAGTAACTGAGGTTCAATTAATTGCCTTTATGTTATTTTGGTGTCCCAACGTATATAATAGAGAATAAGCAAGGTTTTACGCAAGCGTAAAATAGCTGCCGAGAGAAAATAGCATTTCTTTTTCTGGGTAGGAACAGAGAACAAAATTTAACATAATAATATACCAAGTCACGGGTGTTAAAACAATATTCAAAAAAAGAGTTGTCCCGGAGACGTAAACACGCCATGACCGTTTTTTTACCAGACATTTTCTTCCCAATTTGTGCTACCAAACATTTTGAATCAAGGTGGGCGAATCCTTGACATGCCTTACAAATTGATTACATATTCACCTTTGTAGCAATTTTTAAGTAAACATCAGCACAGAAATACAATTACTCACATGTATGGGATGCATGCATTACAACACAGATAAACTGTTCATTGCTACCATGTGTAATTATAAGATTGCGTTATCAAAGTGAAAACACTCAAAGAAACTATTCATTACTACCTTACCATGTGCAATTACTAAAACAATATAAGAGTCGCAGCCGTTCCGGCAGCGAATAACAGATTAGGTGTAATTTCCCTCATCCGACATTTTATGAAGTTTTGGATAAAATAACACCGATTCTGTTATCCCTTGTTTGTTTTTGTGAGTGTTTTAACATGTTTTCAAGTTCCAAAGGTATTCGGAGGTTTCAGGCATGATTGCTGGTTATTGTGTGACGTTATCCAACGGTAGAACACGCGTGTAATACAAACAAAAATGGAATGACATTATGACACTGCAAACAAGCGACTATATATCACAAGCACGCATGCACGTACGCACTCACGCACGAATGCACGCACGCACGTACTCACTGTACTCAGGCACGCACGTACACACACACACACACACAAAGAGAGAGAGAGAGAGAGAGAGAGAGAGAGAGAGAGAGAGAGAGAGAGAGAGAGATGCAATATATTAGCTTGATTATTTGCGATATTGCAGATATCTGCATATTGATCAAAATGTCAAAAATTTAATATGTCATGTTGACTATATACATGTTGAACAGTTGAACTTTTTAAAGGATGCATACCTGTCATTCCTTTATTAATTTAAATTCCAACAGAAGATAACAATTTGCATAAACGATATCTGTTGAAAATTTTATCTATGCCTAGTTTATTAATTCAGGTGTCTGATATAAAAGGGCTTTCATTTACTATCTCTGAATTCATATAAGGTATGTTTCTGAATTTATATGTTAAACATGTTTATGTTTTTTTAAATTTATAGTTGACTATACAGTTTAAAGTAGACTATATAATTAATCTTAAATCAGATACATACTATATCGATGTTGGTATTGATTTGATGACTTCTGGATACATGTTATTAATATAGTTCGGTAACTGAATAAATATTAATCTTCCTCACTATAAATCACATTTAATATAGTAGATAGCTGGCTATTGAAGTTTTACTTAAACTACCGGTACATATATCTTAAATGTAACTTTATGCAACATTTCTGATTTGATTTTTTATTAACTCGCTGGAAGAGTGAGTTTAATGTTTGCTTTCCTTTCCTGGTTTATGAGTTGTAAGAATATGTTGCTTTTCTTTTTTTTTGCTTTTTTTGCTTTTTTTAAATTTCTTTTTCATGTTTTATTATCTCCTGTCTACTACAATTGCATATATATTGTCAATATAATATGTTAAATGTAAGAAAAGAGCAGTTGCTCCAGCAACTGTATGAGGAACTGGAATGTCAACTCTCTGTTTTCCTGTGACCGCTTTGACTATTTGTTCAAATTCCTCACAACAACCTCGGTTTGAATATTCAATTGTGTACATGCCATGATGGTTGACAACCTATCAATCGTAGCAAGATCGCATGGGAGCTCAAATGAATCTCTTGCATCGGTTACTTGGAATAACACATTAGCAATGTGTGTTTTCAGTAAAACTCATTTAGCAATGTATGTGTTTAAGTTCCATATTTCAACTAATGCATCCAGATCTCGTTGAATAAGGGGGAGAAAACAAAACCTCAGACACTCTATATCTATGTACATGATCACTGTCGTGCAGTGTACCAGAATCTCCCATATCGCTGAAATGGCTTCTCCAAAACACGGTAAAGTTGAATTTTAAACACTGCCAAAACCGTTCAATGCGCTTTTTTGATGTAGATCTCCCACTTAAGTGCGGCTCTTCGACTTTTTAGTTAAGGGATTATGTCCGCTGGGTGGTATGGGGGATCTGATGCGTTAGTTTTATATGAGTATACTCTTCACGTATTCTTGGCATTTGTCTGTCGGATATCCACAGCAAATGTCCCCTTGTTGGACTCCGAGGTGGGTGAGAAGCGTGGAGAACGAATATCAATTCTCCATTATGGCAAACACACACGCAAAACTACTAGTGGTTTTAGACGATTTAGAAATCTGAATTCTCATTTAAATTGGCCTCGTTTTCTGAATATTATCTCTCTAGAGGATAGCTTTGTCATCCTCTAGAGATGGCAAAAGGAGAGAGTCTAGTGATAGCCATCTCCAAGGCTTTACTTGGCATCGCCGGTGAGCCAAGGAGTGATAAAAAACTCAATAATGGAAAACTTCTTGTTGAGTGTGCCAAAACAATACACTCTGACAATCTACTTCAAATTCAAACTTTCGTAAACATCCGTGTTGAGGTTATTCCTCACATTTCTCTCAATTCTTCAAAGGGTGTAGTACGCTCCAGGGAATGGAGCACTGCACTCTTTAAGAAATAACTCACAATCTTATAACCCACTCCTACCAATACTTTTGTGCTTGGAATATCCTCGGCGTCGTAACTCTATTATCTTGTAGATTGCGTCTGGCAGGGGACTTGATGCGTTATACCTTCTCAGATTTAAACGTTGTCTTACTATTTTTAATTGCTTGCTGTGACGTAACTAGTATTCTATGCACATATAGCAAAACCCCGCATATTTCCTTCCGGATATATCCTTGATTAAAGTAGTAATATATTAAGGCTTCTCGGTTTGAACTTTCCTCCAAATGAGGTAGAACTGCGGAGTTCGGAACGAACATCAACCAAACCAGATAGACACAAGCCTGAAAAACAAAGATAGTTTTTTTTTTTTTTTAAATATTGCAAATGTTATGTACAAGCATACGCGCATGCGATATTAGATTTAAATAACTAAAGCAACGAGGTTGTGCTACAAGTTATAACAACGTACAGTAACACCCCTTGTTACATGTAAAAGTATGCATAGAAAATGATGATGGTGTCATTCTTGAAATTGGACCCCAGTAAGTGGAATATCATTCGAATCTGTGAAGTACCCCCAGTAATATGTGTTATTGGGGAAAAAACATTATCTACATGTAATTAAGGTTGCACTGGATGCATATACTTAAAGATGAATGGCCACCCTTTTGTAGTATTATCAATTAACAAATTTAACTCTTAAACATCATATGAACATTTATTGATAGTCTCGGAGAGACATATATTGAAAACCGCTACTAAGTTGTATGTAAAAATAAGTATTATTTTCATGACGTAGATACTACTTTTACCACTGCTTGACTGCAAGGGGAAATGAGGTAAATCTGGAATGTATATCTGCACAACAATTGCCAGATAATTGATAAATAAATTTACCTGTGGATTAATTTACCTGTTTAAAGTTTTCTACGTCATCAAATACAATCTTATTCTCGCTTTTCACAGATATTGCAATGTTTGAATTGTAAATATCTATTGTTGTGTATTGATTTCGATTTAAATAAACATGCTCGTGAAACAAAACATGGCCGGAGAACTTTAATTAGCCATTTTTATGTAGAAGCACATATGCTTAATTGGGTCAGGTTCATTTTAAGATTTAATGAATTAAAATATAACAAGGCAGTGCAATGGTTCGGTGGATAGATGTTACTGATCCTGACTGCGTTACCTTGATCCTGGTTGCTCATTTAAAGGAACCTACCTGGCCGTTATAAACACGGAAAATAGTGGACGTGGCGTTAAAATGTATTTACTATGTCTTCCTAATAAAATATGTTTTAAAAATGCTTACACCTACGAAACACTAGGTACATTTGTGTGATTAATGCCTCCGTGGTCGAGGGGTTAACGGCGTTGCGCTGTAAACCTTATCGCTGCGGGGTCGACTCCCACTGGGAGCTTTACAAGTAAGTTAGAACATTTAGATTCTTAGGGACAAGTTGACGGGTGGTATACAGGACTGGTTCTGCACAGGAATAAGTAGGTGGTCCACCTCCACCATGCCTTTTATGCCTCGCATGTGATAATGTTAAAACAATGTGTTACATGCTGGATAGTTAATGTGATACTTATGCCTCTTTGTGTAACGCCATCATTATCAAGTAAAACAATGGAAATAAGGGAAAATTATTTTCCCCTTTTTTGTGTTATCCTTGGCTTTGATGTGCAAAGCATGGTTTATATCTCATGCATGCATTTTATTTTTATTTTATGCATTGTGTTGTTTTTTATAACCATGTATGTACATCTGTATATTTGCCGAAATAAATCTATCTATCTATCTACCAATAAAAATCGACCGTCATACATAGCCTACGCTGTGCTGAAAAATGACATTACATACCAAACAAACAAAGTGTTTGAACTAATTAAAACATATTGTAAAAATTGTGTTTCGTCTGTAATAGAAGACGCACTGTTTATAAACGGACGTGTCATAATGCATTTAGCACGAACAAGTTTCGTGTTGTGTTTTTTTCCCAAACGGAGACCACTGTTGGCATTTGGTATATATGGAATTATGTAATTAGAGCCATTAAATCTATCGGACTTATATAATATATAATAATGTCCTTTTTTTTTTGATATATGAACCAACTTAATGCCGGTATCATACGACAATTGCATTGACTTTAATATCAACAATTGCCGCAATGTTATGTGCCGCTAACCTCTCAAATTATATTCTACTTTCGCCTAGGAGTCCAATACTTCACGGCGAGAGTAAATTCTGTCCATCTACTGTCATGTGTCTTTTGTATGTATAGTAAGTCTCAGTTGTGCATTTGATGATATAATACTATTTTAAAAAATCTGACATTTTATAACTTTTAATGTTAGACAAAAATAATATCATTTAAACTCTGTTTTTTTATTAATGGATATAATTAGAAATACGAAACCATGTGTAATGGGCATATCTTTATTTCATTTAAAAAATATACGCATATATCGTGGTTACATCAAATGTTGACTGTATACAAACTATATATTACATATAAAATAACAAATATATGTTATGTTAATTGGTTATCTGTTTGAATCATTTGAAACAAATACAATCTATCAAGTTTGAGCGCTCAACATATAATAGAACTTATTACATTTGCCCTTTCAGTTTGTCGGTGACAATATTATCAAAGCAAGTTTTTGAAAATGAAGACTCTAGCTAGCGTTAGTTAAACGCCTTAGAATATATAAATTCTGTTACACTCATTTAATTAGCATTTATATCCTTGGGAAATATCACTGGCAGTTTAAAGCTTTAGTTCGACGTCGAAACCCTCACTGCTCATGCTAATTAGCAATTATTAAAATGTTATCATAGTGAAAAACTGAAACGTCGGTTATAGTGAGTGACATATCATACATATATATAAGTATATAAAACATACAATCATATAGTTCTAAACAAGAAAGGGCAGAGATATCATTTATAAATAAATGCAATATAACCCTTTTATATATGAATATATATTTATGTCGGCAAGCATGAATGTCTTTTTAACGTATACATGCATGTACGCATATATATACATGACATTTTGTTATAATCATAATTTCCACTAGGTCAAACATACAACGTAATACTGTAGGTAAACGGTCAAAAAAGATCAACAGAGACACAACATAAAAACGCGCTAATCATTCTGGATATAAAAAAAAGACAAGAGTATATACTCTTTCAAATATAGATTGCCAGAAACGTTTAGTTATTTGTATATTACTTCCGGCATCCTGTTGGTTGCATTGGCAATGTGGTGAAATTGCATTTGTAAAACGATTACTTCCCTTGTTTCAAATGACTCCATTACATACTGCTTACAAAGAAAATACTTCCCGTTGTATCAGCACAGGTCAGTTGTAGGTATGTTTGATTGTTGAATATGATTGCGAATTGCTTGAAATACATTTTAATGATCATGACACTATTTTAGTTGTATAGACAGTTAACATATATAAGTGATTTATATGAAATTGATGTTCGCCAATATCCGTTGCACATCGCCAAAGATTGGTGAGCTGCTGGAGGTCGCTCGAGTCGTCTGGTATAAAAGGTTACATTGCACCATTGATTGTCCTTTTTTTTTTATATATATGTCAAGGTGTAACACGCCCATTGATTGTTGCATTGAGTTGTGTGTGAATTAAAATTTAAATGCCATGTTGTCATTCATATCTAGACCCAAATTAAAAATGAATAACTTACATTCTCATCACAAATGACACATATGCTGCCAAAAATCCACAGATAAATGGGGGTCATGTATCTTCTAAGAAAGAACATGTCTCATGAATGAATGCTCCCTTTAAAAACATAAACGCTGAGATGCCATAATATTGTATTCATACACTCATTTCCATGTGAGCAAAATAAATTAAAAACTCACAATTTTAACATGACAATGCTTGAAAAATGTAACAAATAATTCAACAATGTGATATAAGCCAAAAATAGCACCTTAAATTAGTGAAAATGCCTTTTTTTACAAAAAGAAATGAGAATTATTTATTGACGCCATTATGCGATTACCCCAGGCCGACACTTCCTGGTTGCAATGGGGGTGCTACACCTCAAGGGACAAACAATGCGCCTTAAAGAGAACCAAACATAGTTCATAATTTTTAAATGTAAAGTTTTCATATTCCCAGCTATATGTCATGCTCAAAAAAGCATAATTTGTGCATATCGAACGATTATTGACCGAGATATGGACATTTGAAGATGCATAGAAAAGTTGAAATTTACAAAATTCAAAGACTTTTTTCTTTAGTTTTACACTATTTGAATTGTCACATGAAATGATATTTCTTGGCAATATACTTGACAAATGTGACAAATAATCAAAATAATTCAATATATATCAATAAAACATGCATTTTAGTAACCAGCAGGACTTTGCATATATACAATATTCAGATTTGCACACCAAAACGTGTTTTCCTAGTAAAATTCCATCAATTTGTGGCATATTACCTATTTTTAGTCGAGTATACACGCTCAAACATACCTTAAATTCCACTAAAATCAAAATTAATAATAGCCGTTTGCTGCAAAGTCTGTGTTTTTATTTATAATAATAATATTTTACAAGTTAAACCCTTCTAAAAATGTTCATAATATCCTATTTTAGGGGGTTAGGGGAAAGATTTAGTGGTGGCAAACCTACCAAACTTTTTTTTTTTTAAAGATAAAGTTTTGAAAACATGTTCCGCATACAGCAACCTACATTTTCATACCAAGGAATTAAAGTTCAATTAAAGAAGTAGCCCAGACACGCCATTTTAAGACCCCAAAAAAGCTGAAACTCGAAATTACGGCTGTTAGAGACGAAAACTGACTAATTTTGCTCAAAAACGACAGAAAAGCGCATGCAGTGCGTGTTTCAGAGCTCTGTTTACTAGTTTTCATCAGAAATTCGACTTTAACTACGAATCCAAGAGAGACCGGTTTATCCTGTTTAGCTCTCTTTAAGTTACATTGCACCATTGATTTTCCTTTGTTTTATATAGGACGAATGTATGTCAAGAGACAAAAAATGCGCATTTTTCTCCGTAGAAAATTTTAAAACACATATCAATCAAACGATCGGGCGTCCGCCAATATAAAAATGCAATACAAACAGGGGGTCATGTATCATGTAAGAAAAAGCCAATCTCAGTGTTGAGTGACGTCACGTTCTATTTTGACACGTCACAGATAGATTAACCCCATTTCGACTTTCGCTTTAGTGTCTATGTCAATTATAATTAAATATCTCAAACAAACACTAATAAATGTTCACATTTGGATGAATTATAGTTAATAATAACAAAAAGCAATCAAAAGTGTGCATTTGACTAGTAAGGCAGTGAAACTTATTTTATTGGGCACTATTTGACTATACATCGCGGAAGCACAAACGCAATGGTGTAATTACGCCTAAAAGGGGTAAGCGCTTCAGTTTGTGCTTTTGATACATGAGACATATACATCCTTTGATTTGGAAGAATACATACCTCGCCCATTAGGTGCTTTAAGTGCCAAGGCTTCGGCCACAAAATAGACAAATGCCGTGTGGAAACATGGGCCAAATGCGCCAATACCACAACACAAGGGATTGTAAGTACAACATATACTGCTACACAAATTGTGGAGGGTCCCACTCAACCTAATACAGAGGCTGTCCCGTCTTCTCCAAAGCCTCTAGTATCTCCCATATATCAAAAACTAAACATGTGTCTTGGTTCGTGGCTAATACAATATATCACGCGTCATATTGTGCCCCTTCCCCAGCCACAGTTCCCATACAAGAAGCCCAAATAGTTCACCAACACCATGCAACTCTTCTCTCGGATGACATTGATCCGGAGGAATATACTGCCCCTCCCCCAGTACCCAGCATATGGGAATCCTCTCTCAATCGATTGAGGGGCGTCCGTGGCCGAGTGGTTAACGTCTCTGACTTGAAATCACTTGCCCCTCACCGCTGTAGGTTCGATCCCTCAGGGGCCTAGGAATCTTTATGTGAGGAAGCTATCCAGCTGGCTTGCGGAACGTCGGTGGTTCTACCCGGGTGCCCGCTCGTGCACGAAAATTGCCCGGAGGGGCACCTGGGGTCTTCCTCCACCAATGGAAGCTGGAAAGTCGCCATATGACCTTAGCTGTTGGTGCGACTATAAATTCCAATTCAATCAATTCAATCAATCAATGATGATTGGGATCTCCCAAACCAAGAGAATGTAGATGATAGCAAATATAGGGGTCTCGTTAAACAGGTCATACGCCCCCATCCCGCTCCGACACATAGATCCCGCCCGAAACAGGATACACACCCTAAGCACCATAAGCCGGATACCATAGAGAACCACCTTGATCCACCCGTGCTTTCTGCTGTCCCCATAGATATCTCCAGATTGGCATCTCCATATCGTCCAAGCCCAGCCAAAAAAGTATTACACCTGCCTCGCCCCCTCCAAATGATGTTAGGTTAAACAAAGACGAAAACTTTATCCCAAATACTACCCCAGACAAGCCCCTGATCCCCTTAACTACGAATCTAACTACTACCCCAGTAAAGTCCACAATCCCATCAATAGATACATCAACTCGACAGATTGATCTAAACATCCCCTCCCTACTAGATATTAAGGTTCGCCCCTTCACAGGTCAAGCCACTTCCCTTGCCCAATTTGATATAGAGTACAATATGGATCCAGAAATGCTCAAAAGCAGCTTCTGTGAACCGGCAATAAATCGCTTCTATAGAAAAAAAAGGCCGCATCATCCGCCTTAATAAACCAATCCTCCACCACACCTCTGACCAGAAAAATCCCCCTCCCACAAAATGGTAATGAAAGTATCAGCAGACAAATCCTCGTCTACTCTAGACCAGTCACTCCACCCCGACAGTCGGATGGACCTTCCAAACAGCTCCTTTTCTCGAATACAACATTAAAATCCCCCATTGGTCCGGAGGTTTCCCCAATCCATACAAACCAATTATATATTGACACTATAGATAGGTCCCAGACCTACCTCCAAAATAGCTCCAGTATACCAACTCCATAAAGTCCCTCCACGAGCCAGGTCACCATCACATCCCCTTATGCCCCCGAGATTGCGGACAACTCAGCCAATATAAGTGCCCAAAATCAACTCCACATCCACGACGATACTCCTGTTACTCCCTTAAACTCCCCAAACCATTTCAAACAATCCACCCGAAACCAAAACAATTGTTTCCCCCATTCTTTTCCCAATACAACAGTAACTGTTAGTGATAACAGTCTCTTTAATGTGACACAGAACCCATCGATATTATCTTCTGGGAACAGTTATGGCTCTATCTGGTCATCAAACCATAATATTTTTCAAAGGTCTATCCTGGACTTGGCGGAACTTGATGAGACCCCACCCCTAGCACCCCAATAAGAATTATCCCCATAGTTCAAGACTCCTCATCCGAAACTTCTCCATATAAAATTAATGTATCAAATAACTCCAATATTATGGATACTAATATTGGCATATGGGGCTAACACACTAACACATATAAAACACGTCGAAATCAAAATGTTTTTAGATCTGAATCCCGAAGTGGATATATTCTGTATACAAGAAACAAAATTTAGCCAAAATAATATTAAAGCTATTCCTGGATTGCATGAATTGAAACATTTTTTAAAAAAAGGATATCACTTGTTATATTTTAAGAATTACATCAACTATGAAGTTATAGATATTGCCAATCCACTTGATAAAGATAATGATACTACTATCGAAGTTCAATTATTTAAACATTTTTTAAAGACTACACTTTTTTATTGTCCAATATATACTCCAGAAATTGTGATACGAGCTCACTAAAACAAATTACAAATAAATTAAAGGAACATCAAACAAAAAATGTATTAATTACGGGCGACTTTAATGCCCACCATCAGGCATCGGGATCTGATCAATCAAATAAAAAAGGCAAAGATGTTTTAACATGGATTAATGATAACAACTTTTTTTCTTTTAAATGACGAATCCACTACGAATTTATGTAAAAGTACGGGCAGCCTTACCAACATCGACTATTCCTTGTGTTCAGTTCCACTGTCTTTAACAATCTCTCATGAATACTATAATCAAGATAAATTTAACTACAATAAAGCCGATTGGGACCTATTTAATATCTTATGTCAAAAACTTAAACCAAAAGATCTTGTCTCCGAAGACATTAATTATTTTAATAATAACATAACGGATGCAATATTAAATATAGTCCATCAAAGTGTCCCAATGTACAACAATATGCCCAGGAAAAAAAGAGTCTCACGGTGGAATTCTGCATGCAAAGAAGCAGTTAATAAACGGAAGTATATGCTCGATAGACTAAAAAAAGATCCATCCGAAGCTAATTTAAAAAGGTTTAAGGAAGCAGAGCAAGAATCAAAAACAATTATAGCTCAGGCAAAGAAAGAACATTGGGAGGAATTTATATCTACTTGTTCCATGAAACAAACTAATACCAAAACATTTTGGGATAAAATTAATAGAAGTAGAGGTAAATCATTTTCTGCCATCCTTTTACTAAAGACAAACTTACAATATGCCGCCACTAATAAAGATAAAGCCAATTTATTGGCAAAATCATTTTGCCAAGTCTCTAGTAAAACAAGTCTCATTCAAACTACGAGGGTCATTCAATAAGTTCTGTCACTAACGCGTTTTACAAGTATGTGCTCGTTGTGAGTGTTGGTGTTTGATACCAATCGAAAGAGAGTTTCAATACCATTCCATTGATGGTACAATGAATGCTGTATCTTTTGTGTGACGAAAGTTATGGAACATTTAATACACATCACTTATACATATTGAGGCATTTTCGTCCCGAGTGTTTTCAGGTATGTTAATTGTTACTTTTTTAAATGCCTGTTTCTCTTTAAGAACTTTTCGAAGACCGTTGAAATTTCTCATATATTACCAGTTATATCTGTGCATTACAATATTCAGAATTTAATCATGGTAGATGAAAGGCACTGTTTCAAGCTAACGTGTATAATGATAAATGGACATTAAATGGAAGGGCAGTCTTCTGAAATAGAGTTTTTGGATGATCAATATTTTCACTAAACATTGTACAAAATTCTACAATAATGTGTTGAATAGGAAATTTAAACACTGAAGGACTAGGATTTGTAAAAAATATGACAACATATTAATACTATGAGAATAATTACGACATTTAAAAGATATTATAACATTTCCGTAAACAAAACGAAGAAAATCAGTGTTATTTCTGCTAAAATTAATGGATATGCATTCACTCATATCTGGTTTGCAGCAAGACCTTTCCGAATTCGCGACAATCATTTTCATGGATTATGGGCGAATAACAACAGATGGCGTACAAGAAAATTTAAAAGGACATTTTCAGAGATTCCAGTATCATTTTTGTTGTGGAATTTAAGAGAGCGAACCCAGTAGTACTATAAATACACTACTTTATCTCAGTGTAATATCCAGTTCAAAGGATATATGCCTAGTGACAGAACTTTTTGAAGCACCCTCGTACTAATGAATACCAAAGTAACTTGGAAGATAATTGTAATGCTAAAATAAATAAAGCAGATATGATGGATTAAACCATTTACTCAATATCCTTTGTCTTTATTCGAATTGAAAGAAGCAATGAAAAGCAGAAAGAACTCCGCCGTGGGACCTGATAAAATCTCATACGTTTTATTCAAACACATGCCTGACTCCACTCTTCATATTTGTCTTTCCCTTTATAACAATATTTGGTCCTCCAAAAATTATCCCATTTCCAGGAGACTGGCCTATAAGTCTTACTTTCCATCCTAGTAAGCTAACGGAATTCATGGTCAAAACTCGCCATTCACACTTCCTAGAATCAAAGAATTTAATTAATAAATATCAGTCTGGGTTTAGAAAGGGTCGAAGCACACAAGATCAATTGGCTAGACATCGGCATCCGTTCTAAATTATATGACCTCGGAATAAGAGGAAATTCCTTTTATTTTATCAAGGCTTTCCATTCTTGTGCTCTGCACTTCCTCCCATAGCCCTCTATCATTGTTCCAAGTTTCAGTGAAATATGGTCAGTAATTTATTTTCGACTTATGAACTGGACAAGGGAAAATTCCCTAAATTAATAAGGATATACTTATGCTTCTTGTGCACAATATTTCGCGTATTAAATGTATTGTTAGATAAATTCCGTATTTTGTTTGAATAGCACTATAAATTCCCATTTAGTGAATATGACTTATAAATTCCCTACTTTGCGATCACACTATTAAATTCCCATTTAGTGAATATCACTTGTAATTTCCATACTTTGCGAATACCTTAAGACACAACTTGGTATAGAAATATAAAAATATATTCTAAAACATAACTTTCAAGGAATATTGGGTGTACACAATATTCCTAAAACATTTTTTTTTTCCACAGAATTACTAGAATATTTTGGCACTACAAAAATAAAGAATATAATCCAGGCTAACCGTCCACTCTGTTCAAGATTTAATCTCAAAATGACCCCGACATTTCCTTGTTCATCATGAGTTCTAATGAACTTCCTTTGTCTATAAACGCTTAATGACAGAAGTTTAACAGTACTCCTATCTTAAGTTTGTACTGTCAACATTGAAATGGTTTATGTTGAACTCTGTCTGTTGACTTCTGCGTGCCTCAAATTTACTGTAGTTTCCATCTTCAGGTGTTTGGAACTCAAAGGGGATGCTAACGGTGACTTGGCATGTTTATGCTTCATGGACCAGTCTGGCAAGCTGTTCTTATGATATGGTTTCAGTCTGTCATTGTGCACAACCTTTGCTTTTAAAGTTGGCCCCTTTCTTATCTCAAACCAAAGGTCACTTGTTTTCCTGTGAACAATGTATTGTCTAGACATAGGAGCACTTATTCTGGTGTCATAATCCCGTTTCTGCCGTTTTGCGTATTGTTGTTTTTCAAAGCCTGCCTTGCAATGTCATACATTTTGCATTTGTCTATGTATGCCTAAGTGAACTCCAGTATGTAGTCATGTGCTGAGACTAACACTTCTTTTCTCAAAACTCAAGGAAAAATTAACCCTCTTAACCCTCTTTATTGATAATAATGTATCTCTGTATCTCTTAATACACCATAAATCAATTCCAACAAGTCCCAATGTAACAACATATTTCGCACACTGCTGGGAAACAACCTTCAACTGTATCCCTTGGGGGTCGTTTATTGTCCGACTTGAGCCACTTAACAACAGGAGCAATATCAGGATCTTGGTGCTGAAGTTTTGTCATTCTTTCTGGTGAATAGTTAACTGTACAGAAATCTTTTAAGCTTCCTGACACTGTGATGTTTGGGGTGCTGCATTTTCGGACAATGAGCCATCAACTTTGTCAGAATTTATGCCATTTCTATTCTGCCCATTAACGTTACTTTCACGAAAAATGAATTTGCTGTCATATAATAATCTTTTACTATCAGAACACTGTTGGATACGCAATTGGCTCACGCCACAGCGACTAAATTCCTTGATTCTGAGTAATCCATTGTACAATGACACACTGCAATCCCACGTTTTTACAACAAGAAGTTGCAAACTAAGGAGTATCCAACTCCATATGATCATAAGCATGAGCCTGAGTTAGCCCTGTAGAGAGATACACATCTAGATTTATGGTTCTAACCGAAGACAGACATAATGTCCTCAGTAACCAGGCTTGAATACTGGTACCTGTACAAAATTACATCACATGGTATGTTGTCCATCATCCGTCGTACTTTTCATTTTGCATCCGATCTTTACCAATCTTGGCCGGCCAGTCTTAATATCCACGAAAGCTCGGACGAGTTCGAAAACGATCAATATCGGCTAATAAACATCAGAGTTATGGTCCTTGATTTAATGAAAAATGCATTATTTTGCCTTGTCAACACTCTATCACCTTTATTTTGCATTCGGTCTTTACCAAACTGGGCCAGAGGCTTATTATTGATGAAAGCCCGAATGTGTTCAAAGTCCACCAATATCGGATAATAAACAGCAAGGATATGGCCCTCGATTAAATGAAAATATGCTATATTGTGTCTTGTCACCACAGAAAACAAAGTTCCAAGGTGAACAGCCTCTTGTCGATAGAACAATGTAGGTAAGAGAAGTCAACACTTAATATATTAACCATTTTTGTTTTGTTATTAAACAATTATTTATAAAACATTATAAAATACAGCAATAATAAAACATAAACTTATAACCTGGGCTATTGCATTAAAACAATTTAATAAAAAAATATATAAGGATCCCATTTTCTAGAATTTGGTTCTTTCATTTGGTGGTTTCAAACACATTGTGCATCTATGCCTGGGTGTATTTACTTCACAAAAAGTGTCGAATGTAGTCATATGAACATAGGTCACGCAGTGGCAACATTTATCTCTTCCCACTAATTAGGCAGCCAAAATGATTTGCAGATGTTGTCATCTTGCCTAAATAGATAAATATATTTGTTAAAATAAAATTAAAGTGGAGTTTCTTATAATGTTCAAGAATTTCGAATAATTTTTTTCTGAAAAAAAAGCTGTTTTCTTGTCTGTATGCTCATTTTATATTTAATGCTCATGGTATTGTATTTATTTAGTACATAATGTAAGCTTATATAAAGTTTTATGTCAATAAATATAAATGTTTAAATATGAAGCATTACTTGGTCCCGCCTTAATTCCATTAAGCGATGGGAAAGCTTATATTAGCGGGATTTTATACGGATATTTCGACAATAAAACACGTTAAAAAATTGTTTTACTCAAACAACGCGATAACCTGTTTAAAATTACCTATTAAATGTTTTTATTTTACAGTATGCAAACCTTTTAAGCCGAAATTAAAGTTTTAATTCATATCCCAGCCAGGCCCGTTCCGCTTCTTGGAGAAGGGATTGGATTGGGTATAAAAGTTAATACTCGGACCACGTAATGGTATTTAATTTAAATATGAGCTATTTCATATAATAAAAGTAAGTTTTTGTTTTTTCTTAATATACGGGTGAGTGTATAAGATCAGACTAAACAACTAAAGTTTTAAGGGTGGGTCTTGGAAATTCAAATTTGCATGTATGGGTGTGTGTTTAAATTTAAAAGTGCCTTCCAGGGGCCCCATATATCATAAATGTTTAAATGGAATAGCCCTAACTTATACATGATATGTAGTATAAACGACATTCTTAATTCAAAGATGGACCTTCTTAATTCAAGTGTATTCGTTCTAATTTAGCGTACAACTTGTTACGTTGCTCCTGGATAAAAATAGGCTCTAGCGTTTCTGTTTCATCATCGCTCGGAGTCAGACATTATTATTTGAAAAAAAAAACTTTCAATTTTATTAACATTATATTTATTTTGGCTTTCTTTGTTTTTGCTCTGTGAGATTGATTTGTAAATTAATATAAATAAATGATAACGTTCTTGTAAATTATTATTCCCCTACATGTGTGGTGACGTCACCATTTTGTAAATAACACCAGGGACAGTATAGACGTTTATCAATAATATGAAAAAGGCACAGCCTAAATGGGGATTTATCCAGTAATAAACTTAAAATTGCAAACTCTGTAATTGAGGATACTGCACTAATCCTCCTTTTATATGTAAGCAGATATCGAGATTCACTAGCCTGTTAAATTGGCTCCTATGCATTTTTTTTAATTATTCTATGTTCTATGTAACTGTAACTCGCCAATACGAAAGAAATTGAAAAAAGCATTAAACGTGTATTTTAACACACTACATGACTCACGTGCATGTGTTCAGTACCGATCATTCGCACAAACTCTGTCAATTTCAGATAAGTTCAGAATCAATCGAGATGTTTGCGAAGGTGCGTGAAAGTAGGTGCAATGGTCAGGTTTTCAAAGATATCCCAATATACTGTTGTTTTGTTTTATCAAATCTACACCTATATCAATGATGTGCCCCCGCCCCATCCCCACCCCCATCCCCCAGCCCCCAATCATCACCCCACCCCATCATCACCACCACCCGAATATCTTTATTCTTATTTATTTTTTTACAAATCTCTGCGTTTTGGATTATTTGAATATTAACATTTAAATTTGAACGCAATCTTTTACATATAAAACAATTTAGATTAAATTCAGATACACAGATGAAATATCGATAAAAAGAAAACTTAAATGAGGTCACAATAAAAAAAAATGCTAGATTCTCATCCACTCCCTCCCCGAGTTGCCTTTCGATCACAAATTTCTTTGAAATGACAGCATTTCTGAATTAAAACTGATAAAAAGATATCCCAATATACTGTTGTTTTGTTTTATCAAATCTACAACTATATTAATGATGTGCCCCCGCCCCATCCCCACCCCCATCCCCCAACCCCCAACCATCACCCCACCCCATCATCACCACCACCCGAATATTTTTATTCTTATTTATTTTTTTACAAATCTCTGCGTTTTGGATTATTTGGATATTAACATTTAAATTTGAACGCAATCATTTACATATAAAAAATTTTAGATTAAATTCAGATACACAGATGAAATATCGATAAAAAGAAAACTGAAATGAGGTCACAATAAAAAAAAATGCTAGATTCTCATCCCCTCCCTCCCCGAGTTGCCTTTCGATCACAAATTTCTTTGAAATGACAGCATTTTTGAATTAAAACTGATTAAAAGATATCCCAATATACTGTTGTTTTGTTTTATCAAATCTACACCTTTATCAATGATGTGCCCCCGCCCCATCCCCACCCCCATCCCCCAACCCGCAAACATCACCCCACCCCATCATCACCACCACCCGAATATTTTTATTCTCATTTATTTTTTTACAAATCTCTGCGTTTTGGATTATTTGGATATTAACATTTAAATTTGAACGCAATAATTTACATATAAAACAATTTAGATTAAATTCAGATACACAGATGAAATATCGATAAAAAGAAAACTGAAATGAGGTCACAATAAAAAAAATTGCTCGATTCTCATCCCCTCCCTCCCCGAGTTGCCTTTCGATCACAAATTTCTTTGAAATGACAGCATTTTTGAATTAAAACTGATAAAAAATAAATTTCACAGCCTTTTTTCTGATGGTATATACTGGCTATTTAATTAATTATTGTTTGTAAAATCGAATAGTGGAGTTGCGCTGTTCTCCGACAGCTCTTTTTTATTATAAACTGCGTATTAAATTCTTACTTAGTGGTGGGGGAAAAAAGAACCCAATTCTAATAATATATAAATTACATGTATTGTCAAAATTATTCATGGAAATGCTGGAAACTGGAGCCCGATTAAGATTTTTAGTCATAGGTTTATAGTAATCTAAATCAAAGATCCGGAATACGCCTTAAATTAATATATAATAAGTCCATATTTAATCAGTCCATCAAATAGTTCATAATTACTTATTATTGCAGTGAAGAGAATTTCTTTTTTTTTAAATTAGGGACTTACTCGGATCTTCTGCATAGAAGTCGGGAGCTGTTACCAGTAGGCCACGGCATCAAACGCGTTGCCTTATAATTAAATAGTATATATTGTAATGTTTTAGGCTGATTCTATGACTCGTGATACTCACGCAAAACCGCAATACTGTATATAGTAGCGTCAATAGTCCTTATTCAACTGCAAAGTCAGTTGAAATTGTCCTCTTTTGTCGTATTTATCGATTATTGGTCAATAATTGGTCACTGACGAGACAGTTCGATTGCGGAAATTAACGAAAAGTTCCGATAGTCGGCCAATTCCGTCATTCTTCGGTGATAGCGAGATGTTGCGAATGGCATCTAGACAAGGGACATCGCGGAAGAGGCCCGAAGTGAAATTATGTAGATCTCCGGAAGTAGCTACTGGTTTCCCGTTCCGTAGGCTTGACTCTCATATACTTGGCCGAAATCGGAAACCAAAGGGATAAATTTTTTCAAACTCATATAGTATGTGGACAAAAGTTGATACCGTTAAGGGGATTTTCATCCCTGGCGCCAGGGATAAATTCCCTATTCGCTCCAGGGATATAAGTGACTTTCATTTAGCAGGGTTTTCTAGTACACCCGCTACGCCTTAATTCCAAAATGGAATGTCCCGCTATGCAGTCACTTTAGTGTGGATAGGTGTATGCAGCTGAGCGGACATTTACTGCACTCATGTTTCCGATAACTGGGTCAGAAGCAAACTCCCCGCAGTGGTTACTACCCCTTTCTGTTACAGTAGTAAATATTAGTGGCTACAATATCCCTGCGCGGAGGTTGGGTCAACAGCTGATTACAATTGCATGTTGTTTAACAGTATAGGTTATTTAGAGCCCCAGAGAGAGGGGAAGGATACATAGGAATCCGGGAACCGTGCCCTACTCTTATTATCGAATAGATTCCTATGGTTCTTTAACGTTCTCGGAAGATAGACCGATACACGGGACCACCCGGTTTACGTCCCCATCCGACGGACTACATGTATGCTAAATCAGAACAATGAATGAGTTGTATTTATGTGTATTTCAAGAATAATACGTCTGGGTACTTTTAATTGAAAATGTTTAGGGTATTGTCATGACGTAGAAACGGAGAAAAAAAAAATTAATGAACTTTTTTTTTAGTAAAAAATGAACTAGATCTACAAGATTGATTGTAGCATGGGCGGTGACATCCTTTGATGAATACAGAGCATTAAATCGTTTTAGGGTAACTAAAGGGGCGTGGCTATACCGTACTACAACTACCAGATATTGGAATTTAGAGTACGGTCACTATGACGTCACCGTGTTGCTATGTACACCATGCTACAAAAAAGATAAGAGTCTGTCTCAGTTCGTTGGTTATTTAAACCAACGAGCTGAGACACGACTCTATCTATTACTTGATCTATGACGAATAGAATATTCCAAATAGGGGTCCGCACGGGACGGTACATACAATTGGTACATACAATTAAATGGAGTAAAATCCATGCAAATACATAATGTACAAGTCAAATCAATTAATGTACATTTATAAGAAGAGTGCTCAGCTTATGTATAGTGTTGCTGTTTTCGGTCGACTGCAAACAGTTATTACAATAAGTTTGTATTAATATTAGGAGATATGAATTTATATTTTACTTTTATTTTTGCTCGTTTATTTTGTTTTCATAATCATACTGGACAATGCGTCGTGGAAAGCGAGCCAGTTCGACGGTCACTTCTCTGTCGGTTAACGTGGTTGTTGTTCCCAACAGGAAAAGTCAGCGGTTGCATGACATGTGTCCCAAAAGGTCCAAAGGGTGTGAAGATTTAAGCAAGTCAGTTACGTCACAGATCGTTGAGTGGCTACAAATGGTTAGCCGTACAGATGAAAAGACAACGTCCGCGCAGGGATATTGTAGCCACTAATCCCTACCACCACACAAATCACGTGACGATAGCTGAGGTCATGTGATTACAAAAAATGGCGATATACTAGGTAATGCTTGGTACAGCAAACTCCTGCCGTAACCAACAGGCAATCACCTGCGAGAAGATGTTGAAAACATTCAACCTGCTTTGGCTTGGTACATAGATTTAAATAATACGTATGTAGGGATATGCTTGGGTGTAAATTTACGCACAGCTTCTGTAATGTTCTCAACGGAATACATGTTTGTTTACAAGTAACCAAGTAAACGGTGTTCATATTCGTTAAAATAAATTGATTTCTTTTTTTAAAAATAAATTATTTTTGTAACCAAATACCGTTTTTCACACTATTTTCCTATATTATGAACAAAGCAAGTTGAAATACTGACCTAAAAAATATTTAACCAAAAAATTAAACTTAGCTGGATTTCAGCTATAAATTTGTGTGGTGGGAGAGGCTAGTTACCAGCCATATGGAGTACACAGAAAATGATGACGTCATTTTGTATACACATTGTCGCATTGCGCAATCGAACACATACTATACTGAGAGCAATTCGGTCTGGTATTCACGATTAATTCTATAAGTAGACCCGATAAAAGTTGTTATCCATGATCATGTAGTGAATACACTTTGTAGAATGTGGTACAATGTAATACAGATAGTAGTATTTTACAAATTAGCCAATTTACATTGAAATTAGGCTACTCGTTCGGTACCCGGCTGATTCGGACCTTGGGCGATTCGGACCGCATTATAATTTCCTGATTTTTGTATTAGTACATATTATTGTATTAATTCAGAGCTTACTATTTATGTTCCAAACAATGCTTAATTAGAACACAGACATATTTTATTATAGATTGTTTTTATTTTCGCTCTCTCTCTCTCGATCGATCGAATTCCTAAGGTATGTATAGTAATACAACAGTTATAATCTGTTCAGAATATTTTAAAGACGTATAAGGCACAAATGTGAGATGGATAGGTTATTTAGAGCCGCCCCAGAGAGTGGGGAAGGATACATAGGAATCCAGGAACCGTGCCCTACTCTTATTATCGAATAGATTCCTATGGTTCTTTAACGTGCTCGGAGGATAGACCGATACACGGGACCGACCGGTTTACGTCCCCATCCGACGGACGAGGCTAAGGCAAAGTGTCTTGCCCAAGAACACCGACGAAACTCAGTGGCACCACGGAGGTTTAAACCCGGGGCCTCTGGTTACAAATCCGCCGCGCTACCGACTTCGCCACGTTGCATGGCGTTTGTATTCCATACGTGAAATGCTCATCTGTTCATATCATGTCACATGTAGCCATATTTTGTAATATTTCACATAATTTATACTTTGTTCCTTATTAACAACTTATTTCTTGGCAAACCTGTTAATCTCCCTGCTTCCTGCCCGAGGTCCCGAGTTTTATTCACAGTGTCTTGAGTGTTTCGTAAAATATTCTTCCTCAGTATGCATATATTATGCAGTCAAGGTACTGTATACTGTGTGTGTTCATCAGGTAAAGTAAGTACGATGGAAATGTTCATTCTTCAAAGAATATGTTAAGTTGCATTTTGTACACATGTAGAGACAGCTAAGGCGCTAATGCCATTTCATATGATACATGCCTAAAATCCTCATGCTTTCAATGCTTCCATATTGATAAGTTGGATGAAAAGGAAGGTAGACAAAAGTAGTAGAAGCGACGCTTGGGCATCACGACTGCATGTCACCTACCAGAATTGTATAGACCAATCACTGCAAAATAGGTCATCTACCAGAATGTTAGAACAACCACTTCAAAACAGGCCACAACCTACCAGAATTATATAGACCAACCACTTCAAAACATGTCATCCCTAATTTGTATATAGACCGACCACTTCAAAACATGTCACCCATCATATATATATATAGACCGACCACTTCAAAACATGTCATCTACCAGAATTGTATAGGCCAACCACTTCAAAACATGTCACCTACCATAATTATATAGACCAACCACTTTAAAAAAGTTCACCTGCCATAATTATATAGACCAAACCACTTAAAAACAGGTCACCTACCATAATTTATTATGACCAACCACTTCAAAACAGGTCGTCTACCAGAATGTTATAGACCAACCACTGCTAAACGTGTCATCTACCAGAATGTATAGACCAACCACTTCAAAACAGGTCACCATCTACCATAATTATATAGACCAACCACTTCAAAACATGTCACCTACCAGAATAAAATAGACCAACCATTTCAAAACAGGTCACCTACCATAAAAAAGTATATAGACCAACCACTTCAAAACAGGTCATCTACCATCATTTTATAGACCAACCACTTCAAAACAGGTCACCCATCATATGTATATAGACCAACCACTTCAAAACGTGTCACCTACCAGAATTATATAGACCAACCACTTCAAAACAAGTCATCCATCATTTGTATTTAGACCAACCATTTTAAAACATGTCACCTATCATTTGTATTTAGACCAGCCATTTTAAAACATGTCACTTATCATAATTCTAAAGACCAACCATTTCAAACATGTCACCCATGATATGTATATGCACGAACCTTTTCAAGCCACATATCTCATATGTTTCCTATACGTGTATATAGATCTACTACAACACAACAATCACATGTCGCATCACCATCACATACCGGATAAGAATTGGTTATTTTCTTAGGATATTATATAATATTATATACACAGTCTTTAACCTTCATGTATTGAAACTAGTTGACAGTCTTAAAGGAGATGTTGCACTATTCTGGAACTAGTTTCATTTAAAAGGGCTTTAAAAACCGTGGTTAAAGCTGAAAAAATTATCAAAATATCTTAAAAAATATAGGAGATATGACCTTTTAAAAATGTGCACAAAGTCTCCAATGGAGGCAGCCATCTTTGAATGATGACGTCATCGTGCCTTTTCCATATATGGAAAATAGATAATAAATAGTGTTTAAAGCAAATACATGTATTAAATTATAAATACAAAGTAAACTATGTATACTGTATATGCTCTTTTTACGATTTACATGTATTTGCAGTGATATTCTTTGTTTTAAATGATATTTATCAATATGCAATAAATAGTAAAAAGGCGCGATGACGTCATCAATCCAAGATGACTGCCTCCGTTTGAGAATATATGCACTTTTTTAAAAGATGATATCTCCTGTATTTCTTACGATATTTTGATAATTCTTTCAGCTTTTTCCATGGTTTTTAAAGCCCTTTTAAATAACGCTAGTTCCAGAATAGTGCAACAACCCATTTAAAACTTTTTTGAATAACTCTTTGATGAATACAAATTACCAATACAAAACATAGTTCACTATGCCAATACACTTCTGTGTTCTATCTGTACCTAAAAAGTATAAACATAATACATATTAATCTAGACTTGAATTGGACATTGACAATTTTCAAAGAATATAGTAATACCTTGACACATAGTGCCTCTTTATTGAGCTCAATGTAATGCATGGCCAGACTGAAGTAAAGTGACATGTACATCTTCCAAATTATGTTAAGGTATACAGCGCTAAGGAAAAAAACACTTTATAACTTTAACCATTCAAATAGAGTATTGGCATGTCTAAGATAGTCAGTTAAAATACTCAATGGTGACTGGTTATTGGGCAGGCTTTAAACAATCTATTAAGAACTCTTACGTCACGTACTTCAACTGTTAGGACATCATTTTAAAGACAGGAAACAACAAAAACATTCAAAACAACAATTGCGCATTTTAAAAGCAACGGGATGTTAAAACAAAAATTTGAAACCGTTAAAACAGGATAAAGCTGTATATTTTCTTCGTTTGGTGTTGAGAGATGGGTATACAATGCAAGTTGTGAGCATTTGTATTATGTCCAATCTCTCAAAAATGTGTGTATGTTGAATAAAAAACAAAATGTATCCATGTTGAATAAAAAAACAAATTATTTCCAGCTGGTTTCTATTGTGCGAGATCAAAACCTGGCCTGGAATTAATTCACCATCCATTCTTCAAACTATTCTCAGACTTGAGGTCAAGTACTCAAATTTCATTCACAAATATTCCCATGACCTTCAAAGATAAACACTTGTATGAAGTTCTATTCATTAGAATTCATCATATTTATACATAGCAGTTTCTGATGAACGTTTGTCCTTTAAACTTATAGAAATATTTGTGGTTGAAATTTGCATACTTGGTGTTAAGTCCAAGAATATTCTCAAGAATGGTTGGTGAATTCTAGACTTGAAACACATCGAAACATGCCTGCGGCCTTTGGTGTCTATGATCTTCAAGTACCACCCATCAGGTATTGATCTGGAACAATATAAACCAGCTAGAAATATTTCATTTCTTAAATAAATATCAAATGCACTTACAACTCATCTTTCTCCATTTCTTTTATAGGCTGTATGTCCTTCATACCCACAATCTGTCCATGTCTGGAGCATGGTCTGCTGTTAAGTGTAGGCATAAACATAAATAATGGTTTGTTAAGTTGTAGAACAGACATAAAATTATATCGAGTTATAGGCATCTTTAAACAGTGTTCAACTTTTCACAACATCAAGCTCTGAATAGTTATAGTAGCAATAGAGTCTCATTTAAAGACAGTTAAGTTGTGTAATTTACATATGTTAAACGTGGGGAAGATGATTATATTTTCATTAAGAAGGCTGCAACTCCATCAATATCATTTGTTAGATTTTAAACACACGACTGGTTCTATTTATATTCATGTTAAAACATTATTAAATAAGTATCTTCAAAACACATAGTACCTTGTTTTATCCGGGAAATATCGCATGTTCAACTGATATTACTGCCTGAAAATTCAGTAAAATAAAAAACAAGTTACAGCATTTACACTCAGGCCATGTTTAAATAAAATGAAATCCAACTGAATTGTTTAAATGCTATATTTTAGAAAATAGATTTTAAGTTACATACAACCAATATAAAAAGATTCAGGCAAAAATGATTGATAAATAATCAGGACGATTTCTTTATATAAAACAGAAGTCAACGTGGCTCATTCTTATATATAGCACAGTAGACTTGGAATTTTTTCATTGCAAACAATGATATGTTTTTTTATAGTAAACATCATAACGATAAAAATGTACATTCATACTTCTATAAGAAATATAGACTTTAAAGAATTTGTAACCTTCTCAAACAGAGTATTTGGGGAAAAAAATCTATTTGATGTCAGATTCAGAAAAAGATAAAATTACCTCCATTTCACCAAAATTGTCTGCATGTCATGTGCTTGTTCTTTAGCAGGGTTGTAGAAATACACTTTCCCTGTCTGAACCTCTACCACCTTGATTGGAGTAAAAAAAACGCAATATGTTGTTAATTTAATGTAAAAAATATGTATACGTATACACATACGGTTATTACAGAACTGGCTAAATGGCATTTAATATATACCATGTCAGATTGTTAAATAAAAAAAATCTCCATCTACATCTAATTATATTTTAGCATTTAATTCTATATAATTCTGGTAGGTGACCTGTTTGAAGTGGTTGGCCTATATACATATGATGGGTGACATGTTTGAAGTGGTTGGTCTATATAATTCTGGTAGTGACCTGTTTTTATCTGGTTGGTCTATATCATTCTGGTAGGTGACCAGTTTTGAAGTGGGTGGCCTATATACATATAATGGGTGACATGTTTGAAGTGGTTGGTCTATATAATTCTGGTAGGTGACCTGGTTTGAAGTGACTGGTCTATATAATTCTGGTAGGTGACCTGTTTTGAAGTGGCTGGTCTATATACAAATGATGGGTGACATGTTTTGAAGTGGTTGATCTATATGATTCTGGTAGTTGACCTGTTTTGAACAGGTTGGTATATATAATTCTGGTAGGTGACCCGTTTTGAAGTGGTTGGCCTATATACATATGATGGGTGACATATTTTGAAGTGGTTGGTCTATATAATTATGGTAGATGGTGACCTGTTTTGAAGTGGTTGGTCTATACATTTTGGTAGATGACACGTTTAGCAGTGGTTGGTCTGTAACATTCTGGTAGACGACCTGTTTTGAAGTGGTTGGTCATAATAAATTATGGTAGGTGACCTGTTTTGAAGTGGTTTGGTCTATATAATTTTGGTAGCTGACCTGTTTTGAAGTGGTTGGGTCTATATATTTATGTTAGGTGACATGTCTTGAAGTGGTTGGGCTATACAATTCTGGTAGGTGACCTGTTTTGAAGTGGTTGGTCTAAATAATTCTGATAGCTGACATGTTTTGAAGTGGTTGGTCTATATAATTCTGGTAGGTGACCTGTTTTGAAATGGTTGGTCTAAATAATTCTGGTAGCTGACCTGTTTTGAAGTGGTCGGTCTATATACTTCTAGTAGCTGACCTGTTTTGAAGTGGCTGGTCAATATACAAATGATGGATGACATGTTTTGAAGTGGTTGGCCATCCCCTTCCCACACCACACCAGCCATGTTCCTTCCCCTATCTAGACGACACGTTTGTACCTGCATAATATATGTGCATGTTGCCACTTACAAAAGCTCAGTTTGGAAACTTTACTTTTTGTCTGTCTTGACTCGATCTGTGTACTTCTTTCTGTCCTATCATTTCATTTATTTTTCTAATGCCGAAAGAAATAGTATGATTATTTCTTAAAATATAGATATAGGTGATTCCACTTACCAGAAAACGAATCGGCACAATTGATGTCTGGCGTGACATTCCATTAATTTCTCTAATGTCTGTTAGCTGCTCACCCACCTTCGAAGGCAATTGGAGCCGATCGAGTGGATTGTAAACCCCTCGATTATCCCTCGATTGAGCTGTATGTTTCTTCAACAGACATTCTGTGAATTAAACACATTTGGCCAGCAAACGGTCCCATATCTGGAATAAAACACCGATTCAGTTTTTCAAAATTTCGCGTCATTCATACACACTATGCGTTTTTTGAAATAAACATCTGTCAAAACCACATCTCTACCTGACCTCTGTGCTCATACTCTCCAAAAAAATAATCCTGACAACACAGTAAAATACTTACTATTCATGACAACAGACATACTACTTAAACCTCAGGTTAGATTTAACAATGAAACAAAAACTAATCTTCGGAAAAACAAATGCAAACTAGAAACTTTGGATTTTTTCAAGGAACTATTTTAGCTACGACCCGGAAGTACTTCCTGACTGGTCTGACACCGGTAGTCGGCTAGAGGAACATATGTTGCAACGCCTACGGAAACAGGACTAATACGTGCATGTTTAATACAATGACAATGATTTATAAGTGGTGTACATTTTTAAGACCTTAACAGAATTTAGATACTTTTCATATGTTTTATTTTAGGGCTATTCCATTTGATCGTTGGTTTATTTTAGGGCTTTTCCTTTTGATCTATGAAGTGTTATTTATAATGCACAAGGTATTTTGGCCAGCGGTTCACTGAAATCTAGATCTGTTCCATTTGGGCTTGTACCTATCCAATACACAGCACTTTAAACCAATTATGTACCAATTACGTGCATGGTCACTAAATTATAAAACCACTTCATTATTCTATGCTGTGTCATATAAAATAAAGCTTCTATGCAGGGTTCCATATTGTAGTGTGCGTGTGCGTGTGGGTGTGTGTGTGTGGGGGGGGGGGGGGGGGGGGGGGTATAGTCCCTCCACCTTATAACCAATAGGGCATCCTAAAGGTATAGGCACAATAGAGTCAGGACAGGTTCCAATTTTGTGTTAATAAAACACTTCATCACATTCAACAATTTCATCTTAGGTTTTCATACATGAAGGTGTTCATACATGAAGGTGATAAATGAGGTAAATGGCATTCAAGTAGTCAGCATCAAATCACAGTTAAAGTAAAAATGCAGTTAAAGTAATTTTTAAAATAGAAATAAACTTGATTATCCAGGAGACAAAAATTAATACAATTGGGAAAGTATATCAGTTATTTGCTACACTGAAATGAAATAAAAATGGCACAAGAAACAGGAAGAAAGGCTAAATATACTTAATCAGAAGTCAATTTGTTTATGGAGACACGCCGTATATTAAAGGTTTATACTGTCCTCTCAAATCTTCTTCCAAATCTATGATATTTATTTCTTTTGTTTTAATGCAATGTCTGGTGCATCAACTCATGTGGTCGATATTTGGTCTCAAATACTTCCTAGGCTTTCATGGCATTATTCTAACAAGCCTTTGCAATGGAAAGGGTCAGAAAGCGGCTAAACAGTTATGCTGCTAAAATGGAACGCCAAACACGACTTTGATGGTCATTTTCCATTATGATGTGGTCACTTTCATTATGATGTGGTCACTTTCAATTATGATGTGGTCGCTTTACATTATGATGTGGTCATTTGTCATTATGATGTGGTCACTTTTCATTATGATGTGGTCGCTTTACATTATGATGTGGTCATTTGCCATTACGATGTGGTCACTTTCCATTATGATGTGGTTACTTTACATTATAATGTGGTCACTTTATATTATGATGTGATTACTTTACATAATGATGTGGTAAGTTTCTATTATGATGTGGTCACTTTCATTAGGATGTGGTCAATTTCCATTGTGAATTGGTCACTTTCCATTATGATCTGGTCGCATTGCATTATGATGTGGTCATTTGTCATTATGATGTGGTCATTTTCCATTATGACGTGGTCACTTTTCATTATGATGTGGTCATTTTCCATTATGATGTGGTCACTTTTCATTATGATGTGGTCACTTTATGTTATGACGTGGTCACTTTACATTATGATTTGGTCACTTTTCATTACGATGTGGTTACTTTGTATTATGATGTGATCACTTTACATTATGATGTGGTCTGTTTTCATTATGATGTGGTAAGTTTCTATTATGATGTGGTCACTTTCATTATGATGTGGTCAATTTTCATTATGATGTGGTCACTTTCCATTATGATGTGGTCGCATTAGATTATGATGTGGTCATTTGTCATTATGATGTGGTCATTTTCCATTATATGTGGTCACTTTTCATGATGATGTGGTCATTTTCCATTATGATGTGGTCACTTTCCATTATGATGTGGTCGCATTACATTATGATGTGGTCATTTGTCATTAGGATGTGGTCATTTTCCATTATGATGTGGTCACTTTTCATTATGATGTGGTCATTTTCCATTATGATGTGGTCACTTTTCATTATGATGTGGTCACTTTTTGTTATGATCGTGATGATGTGGTCACTTTTCATTATAATGTGGTCACTTTTCATTACATTATGATGTGGTCACTTTTCATTATGATGTGGTTATTTTCCATTTGATAGTGGTTACTTTTTTTTATATGATGTGGTCACTACATTATGATGTGGTCTGTTTTCATTATGATGTGGTAAGTTTCTATTATGATGTGGTCACTTTCATTATGATGTGGTCAATTTTCATTATGATGTGGTCACTTTCCATTATAATGTGGTCGCATTACATTATGATGTGGTCATTTGTCATTACGATGTGGTCATTTTCCATTATGATGTGGTCACTTTTCATTATGATGATGTGTCATTTTCCATTATGATGTGGTCACTTTTCATTATGATGTGGTCACTTTTGTTATGATCATGATGATGTGGTCACTTTTCATTATAATGTGGTCACTTTTCATTACATTATGATGTGGTCACTTTTCATTATGATGTGGTCACTTTTCATTATGATGTGGTAATTTTCCATTATGATGTGGTTACTTTGTATTATGATGTGGTCACTTTACATTATGATGTGGTCTGTTTTCATTATGATGTGGTAAGTTTCTATTATGATGTGGTTTTTATTGTGTGGTCACGTGGTGTTTCTTCAAATAGCGCCATCTATTGACACTGCTTGCGGAATTCAAAATGGCGACAACGACAGAAATCCTAAGTTATGTTAAAGGATCCGATGAAGCTCGTGTAAGATTTTTAGAGAAGAGTATCTTATTAACACATTGCAACATCAATTAACTATATTTGAGGAATTGTATTGCGGTGTCGAGGTACAAAACGTATGGTTTAAATTCACCGTGTTATAAATCGGCATAGTCTAAATCCTGTGATGGAATGGAATTAGAATGCCATTATGGTATGAGATTTTTGATTCCTATCGCATTCCAGTCTGCTCTAAATTTGATGTGGTCATGATGAGTTAATATTGAAAGTTTGATGAAGTATATATGGAGAATTGAGAAGTTATTAGGCAACGTTAAGTCTGCGTATTTACTCATATAATGTAACTTCAGTGGTGACTTGACATGGTTTGGTATGGTGATGGTGCATTTGTGTCATGATGATAGATTTTGAATGTTTGTTGAGGTTATTGAGGAGTATGAGAGTATGTGGTATGGATACGGTTGTTGAGTTGTTAAATTTACTGTATAAGTAAGGTGGTATTGGTCTGGTGTAATTTGAGGATTGTTGTGGATGTGGAGGTTTGATGTGTTGGTTGTAGGTTGATTGTTTATGAGGATTGGAATGAATTTGTTGTTAGCAATTAGTTTTGGTGGGTAGGTAGTAGGTAGGGTAGGTAGGTGATTGTGGAGAGTGTGTTGAGATGTGATTAGGATAGTTGTATATATTATTGGTAGTTATGGGTTGGGAATGTAGTGTTTGGGTGTGGTGTGGTTGTGGTGGGGGTGGGGTTGTTGGTAGGTGGTGGGGTTTTATTGTGGTTATATAGGGGTGGGTGGGATTTGGTGTTGGGGTGATTGTAGTGGGATGATTCAAAGAACAAATTAAGTTATTAAAAGTGAATTGTTGGTAGGTGAAGTTGAAATGTTTGTATGGATATGTTTATTTTGTGTGGGGTGGGAGTTAGGAGAAGAAAGGGGGGGGGTGGGGTTAGGTTGTTGGGGGTGGATGAATGTGATGTTTATTGTGGATAAGAGTAATGTATTGGTTGGAGGTGGTGTTGGTATAGGTGATGGGTAGGGTGGGGAGGGGTGTATTGGTATTGGGGTTGGTGTGGTAGAGGAGAGATAGGGAGGGAGGGTGAGGTGAAGATTTAGAGGGGTTGTTTGATTGTTGGTTTAGATAGATGGGTTTGAGAGTTGTGTGAGTGAGTTAGGTGTGGGGGATGAGGGGGATGGGTGAGGTGTATGTTGGTTGTGGGGTGTGGGTTTGGGTGTTGGGTGGGTGTGTGGTGAGTGGTGGGGGGTGTGGATTGGGTGAGTGGAGGGATTGAGTGGGGGGGGTGTTTGTTTTATGTGTTGTGAAGTGTGAGTTTAGATTGTATGAGGGTGTAAGATGTGGGGGGTTTGTTGTAGGAGGGTGAGTAGGGGGTAGGGTGGAGTGATGTTGAATATGGGGTTGTTGTTTGATGTGGGTGGGGTGGGGTTTGGTGTGGGTTGTATGGTGGTGTGTGGTTGGTTGGGTGTGGTTTGTTTTAGTTT